>JAZHYW010003769.1:0-103212 GCA_037355805.1 Ixodes ricinus | reverse complement strand
ACGAGTGACAACCCGAGTCTCCCAGCGGCGCTTGTTTTCTTTCTCGGTCTGACTCGTTGCCCCGGCATTTCCCCGGCGCGCTTCGCCTCTCTGGCACCGTGATGGATGAGCGAGCCGCACACCGCAGAGATGATTAGCAAAACGGCGCGCACGCTCTTGGAGTCGCCGCCGAGGAAAGGATTGTGGTAGCCGAATCCGGGCACCTTAGGGATCACGTGACCAGGCTCATCCAATTAGAGGAGGCTCGGAATAGCTGCGAGGCGTTGCGGCGTCCAATCTAGCGGAATGATACGGGCCCTCGACTGCACACGTGACCGATCGTTCCGGCGATGCGGACGCAGGAGGAAACTGCCGAAGTGTGCCACAGCCGCGGCGAGGCTTGGTAGCCGAGATACCGCGCAAGCGCCGAGAATTGCGGCGTCGAGACATGGGCTGCCTGAGCTACTGCGCTTCCGCCTGGGGCAAAGGCGAGCGTGCATGTGTCTTGGGCTATGTCCGCCTGATGCTGTCAGCTATGGCGCAATGCCGCGCTGCCTGCCATCGAGTGTGGCGTAGCAGGCGGATCTATCGTCAACGCAAAAAATGTGAAGCAGCAGTTTCGACCGGGGTGGCGCATAAAGGAACTTCTTTATGTCCATGCTGGACCGACCGTTTCACAACACCGTGGTCGCGACCAGAGCGCGCCACCGTCGGTTCATCATCAGCGCCACCGCGGCGAAATGAGGCAACACTGGGAAGGCTAAAACCGGCAGCGATGCCGGCATACCCTCGCGGGAATATGTTATTACCAGCTGCGAGCGTTGTGTTGTCACGCACTACACTACCAAGAATTTTCAAAATGTATCGAACGTTAAATGTATTAATGTGCATGCCTGTGTGTTTCTGGAAAATTAGGGACAATGTTTAATTGAGAGCAAAAAATAAAGAAATAAACTTGTAACTCTCAACCTGCACCGCCAAATTGCATAAGAGGTTTAAACCAATCAAATAAATGAATAGGGTTAAATAAAGAAAAATTGTGGAGCATCGAAACCACAGTGTCAGGAACGGAGTTGGAATACAGGCATTTATCTTTGTACATATGATTTCTCGTTTTCTGAAGATTCCATTGCTTTAAATGTAAATTTCTGTTTGTGTTGGTTTGTGCCTCATTCTGGAGTTCGAGTATGTGCCTTCATAAATAGGTTGAAACAACCCGAAATGGGAACTATAGGAGAACAAAATTGAACGTCCAGTTATTACGGCCAAATTTCAGTGAAACCAAGTAGACAAGGGCAATTGTTTCCACGCGCACCAAAATCACAAAGCTTCCACCTCTACAAAAGCAGAACTAAAGGCACTCGATCAGTGGTCCTCATATATCCTTTTCTTTCATGTGAACTCTTCCCGCACGAACAGCTGACCTCAATTTGGGTATCAGATTGTTTTTGTCTTCTCGTCGTCGTTTTGAAGAGAACTGTAATGTCCAAGAAATGATTTTTTTCTTTTTTTGCTTTGTGCAAATTTGTTGTAGTTTGGACGTATCGTACGAGTTATTCGTCGCAAGGTGATGCTTGTTCTCTTTCGATTCAAAATACACAAAATAAACGCCACATGGATAACCTTTTGTCGCAATGTACGTACATGTTTTTTTTTGTTTTTTTTAGTAGACTGTTTATTGCCACGGGGACGAAGGTAGAGCCGCATAGACGCGGTTCGAGATAGAGCAGCCATCTTGGGCAGCTACGCGATCACTCTAAAGGCGCAAACGACAGAAGCAGAGAAAACGCTCACTCCCGTAAGCTCTAACTCTGCAAAGGTCCACCAAACGTCGTTCGATCACGTACAGAGAGCAGTAATGATGTCAAAGAACTGATACTCTATATATATTCCATGGTACCCGAAGACAACGTTGCACTTCAAACGCATTATTATTCTAATATCGAGTGAAATAGCACATTTCGGAATTCACCGCGAGTCATGTAATGTTCACGAAATGCTTATTTGCACGTTTTACGGCATGCATTTATGCATCTTCGACGGCGTTGTATTTCCCACGCCTCGACGGGAACCTGCGGAGCTTCACGCCTGCTAAGCTTTCGTGGTTGCGACGCTCCGGTACAAGAGTGCCAACAGCTTCGGCGTTTGCTCTTCTGCAACAGCTGATGGGAATGCTCAGAATAAAAGACCAAAAACCTTCGAATCAACACCTTCAAAGCGTTGCATGAACAGCCAGCCACACCAGCAAGCAGGCTGGTGAAAAAGCCTTTCAGTGTTGCGAATATTTTAAGCTAGATAGCGCGATGTGTCACAGCAAACTAAGCGCCCCTGTATACAGGCGATGCGTGCAATTCACTCCTCTCCCCTCGTTTCCTCACTTTCCATCCCGACGGCAATCCTCATCGCCCTATGTCCGCGCACGCCCCCGCCGCCATGTCTGAGCTGGGCCCGCAACGCGCTTTACGGCGCGCGCCGTAGTGCCGGGCACAGCCCGGGTGCCTGGCCGTTCATGTTGTTGGATATGGCGGACTAGATTTTTTTCTGGCGTAAGGAGAGTTTGTTTTCTCGCATGGAAGAAACTGGCGGTAGCCTGACACCTTTATTGGAGTTATAAAGTTCAAGGAGGAACATCTCTATCGGCTTACGATATAATAAGCACTGAAGCAGAGTTGGAATCGCTCGAGCGTGAAGACAAGCTTTTCTCAATTTCGCTAAGCGCAGAGCAAGAATAATAATAAAAAAACCAGTTGAGTTTTTCGGAACGCGGCATGCCTGCTAAAATATAAACTCGTTACCGTTTATTACAGCCGCTGAGAACAGGCCTGATAAATGCACGCTCCCGGCGTCTAAATAGCGTTTCATGTGGGACTGCGTCGCTGGCAAGATGCGATGCCATCCGCTGAGCATGAATTAACTTTAACCGCCCGCAAGATACGATGCGCCAGCGTACGCTCTCTTCAGGCTCGTTTGACATCTTGAACAAGTCATTTATGAAAAATCGGCATCGCTGGATTAAGCAAATAAATAGCCGCCACTGGCATCATTAACGATGCAGACTTTCGTGTGTTTAGCACCGATCGTTTGTCGTTAACCAGCCCAGTTTGGCATGCCGCCTAAGACGGTTACCAGCGCCAGATACTGCACCTTCAGACTGTGTCATGCGCGGGAACACGCTGACGTCTGCTGTTACGCCGCCTCGTGCTGCTGCTCAGCAGCGTGAACCAGTACGCTCACCCTGATCCCCGCCGTTAAATGAAAAGTACGTGCTCGGTTGCCGCGCCAGCACGTTTCTCATTTTACACGTATCAGTATTTTGACGTTCTCACGCGCAAGGTAGACCCTTGAGTTCGCTCTCGAAGAGCATAAGCTTGCCGCACCACCACAGGCCTTACTTTGGTGGTTCTAAAACTGAGTAACAAGAGGGATCACTCCCCTTAGCATCACTTCTGAATAAGAAACATTTATCTGCTGTGTCAATACATCGATGTTCCATAATTCTGAAAGACAAATCACACATACAAAGTTGAAGTCCTTAAATGGTGTTTATTGCTACAAGGCAAATATTGCACATTCGGAACAGTCGCTGTAGAAAAAACCGGAAGGACCAGCATATGGCCCACGGATTTCTCGAGAACAGTCGTCACCGAAGGTCACTGGCGACAAGCAGAAACGTTCGTGGAAAATTGATCCTGCAAGACAGATGCAGCATCGAACATATCTTTAGGCGGCAATTTGTGGAGTACCGAGCGCGACATGTGCACTGGTCAAAATCGCGAGGTGCTCAATTGTTGGTGACTCTCCTTTCACTGACGCCAGATGCGACGAGGTAACACTACAACCCGCACTGTACAAGCGGCACCTAGTCTCTCGCGCTTTCATCGTTCCTCAACTCGGCCGAAAGCGCAATGCCAGCGAGCCAAGAGTGAGCGAGTCGGTTACCATGAATAAATACGCGCGAAAAGACGTGTCTAAGTCCTTCGTGCTGATAATATAGTTCCATGTTTGTACTCGTCTCATGAAGATCGTACTACGCGATGTGCATCGGCGAGACGAGAACGTTGCGTCAGCACGATTTCACTTGACAATGACTTACCTCGCAAGAGTCTCCCTCGGAGGCGCACCAGAACTTTTCAACCTGTCCGGCGGAGCCATTGTCTTCGCCGTTCGAGGATTTCCGCTTTCCCGTTGAAGGACGACAAAAAAGGTTATTTCATGTCGCAATGCTGTTTTGTGCAATCTATGGCGCAGCATGATGGCATCGCGTTGCCGCCGAGGTTGTGGTACCGTATAACAAAACCTGCGGCCGGGCCGCGAACAACGGAGCCTGCCGCCACTACGCCTGGCTCAGTGATGCGCGCTGGTTTCGAGCAGACGACAGAATCGCGCGGGATCATGGGAAGACAACGGTCCCGTGTCGCGCCAGAATCCAGTTGAAGCGAGGGGAAGAGGCACTTCTGAGAGGGAAAGAGGCATCGGCGAGGAGAAATTCTCTCTTCCTAATACAGACAATGGTTTGCGCTACCTTTCAGTATGGAGCCCAGCACCGCAAGGGGCGCACGCCATCTTGAATCGTCGTCACTTCCGGCATGGGCGAAAACATTGTTTTGCCGTCGCCACGCCAATAGAAGACATTTAGGACATAAACGTAACCGTCACGCATTCACGTTTTTTGCCTCCCCTCTATTTTTTTACTATTTGCAGGTTGAAACGTTCTGATGTTTTTTCGTCGCCCATACCGGATATGCGCTACTACTTGCGGTCAGGGGGCGAGAGTAACGCGAGAAAATGTCTATAAAAGGGCCGCACAGCAAACCAGAGCCGTATATTGGGAGAGTCTGGCCAATGGACGGAGCGAAGGCCGCCGCCAGCGCCAAATAGTCCCCGCTGTTAGAGCGTAAACTAAAAGTGCGACACAGCGTCGACCAACCAGCAGACCGCGACGTCACAATATTGGAAGCGAGATTTAAAGCGTGAAATAGAAGCGTTCGATCTCGCCGTCTCGGTGACAATGGCGTCAATGCGGAGCGCAGGATTGGTCTGCTTCTTTTGTAGGGGTTAAGGTGACGTCAGAATGCCGAGCTCTGATTGGCTCTGAATAAAGGATAGTGGGTAGACCTCAAATCAAGCCGCCTTGAGGTCTACCCACTATCTTTCAATCAGAGCCAATCAGAGCTCGGCATTCTGACGTCACCACAGCCTATACAAAAAGCAGACGAACTTGAGTTCCGCATAGCAAATCAGCAGCAATGATCGCAACTACGCAGTTTGCTCTGGAGTGCAGCACGTTCGTTTATTCTGCATTTGAATATGGACGTGACGAAAACCTCACATGCGCCAAGTTTTCAGTCACCAAGAGCGACGCTACAACGGCTTAAATTAGTGGAGTCGCATTTTTAGGGCTCACGACCCCCGCTAGGGGCTGTTTCGCGGCCTGCGGTTGGCCACGAGATGCCCGCTTATTCAAACCAATGAATGGCCGAAGCTCTCCCAATACACGCTCTGCCACCAAACTTGATTGTTCCGAGACTATAGTTGGCGGCGCGGTTTCGAGTGTCTTTCGTCGGCCGCTTGAGGGTGACGTGTGAAGTGCATCGCTACGGCCTTGCTGTCCAGGAGGTGTTGCCCGCAATGGCGTCCGCAACGTCATCCGCAAGCGACCCGCAATCGGGGCCACGATTGGCGCCCTCGTAAAAAAAGGAGCCGGCCATGGCAGCTGGCAGGCAGCGGCCCCGATCGGCACCTGCGTGCCGGCGAGGCCCCGTCCCGGCGGCGGCCAATCGCGGCCCCGAAGAGGGCCGCCGATTAGATCGTCGCGCGTGCCATTAATCGCGTCACGCCGAATCGCAGCTTCTCACGTTCCTGGCTGTCGCGGGAACCCCGTGCGAAGAAGGCCGGCGCACGCCTGGTGCGGGCCACGCAGCGCGCGCACCTGCGGACACCCATTCCCCGCCGCCGGCTCGGGCTTTCGGGCGCCGCATTCTGTAGGGAGCTTCCACGTGACGTACTTCCGGCTCTAAACGTCGCGGGACGCCGCCACGCTGGTGAACTTTCGCCCTATGCATCTCTACGCTGCAGTCCTTTTACGTCGTGATCAACTGCGCTAGCCAGAGTAGATGGGAACATAAAGGAACGTAAGCTGGGATACTTGATGATTATACATCTCTTTATTCAAACTTAAAGGAACACTGACACGTCAACATTTTTTTTTAAATTATTATTCGAAACGATTAAAAACCATAACCGGACATTATCCTCCAAATTCGAAACTTAGGAGTTCTGTATTTTTCAAGTAAAAAAATACAATTTCTAAATGCCGAATTCGAAGTTCCCGCGCGATCCGCGCCAGTGCAGTGACGTCAAATATTGAGCCGTCCTGCGAGTCGAGTTTCTCCGAGGCCTCCGAACCGACGTAAGTGTCGCGTTCGCCGGCGTCGCGAACAACCGGCTGCGAGCAGACGAATTCTCACTTCCGAGTTTCGAAGTACTTTTAGGGACCTTTCAGCAATCTCAAATCATTTGAAACGGTCTGAGGTCGAAGAGAACGCGCAGTGGACTTTTGTGAGTGACGCAAGGGGCCACGTCGCCCCGGTTCTGCGTGAAAGGCTGCCCCGGCGGAGTCTCAACCGAAACTACGATACACAGACACCGAACCCAGTTGTATTGACCGTTTGACGATTTCCTTTTCGAAGTCGGATTTTCATGCGTCGAGCGCCGCCATGTTTTCCGAGCGAGGATAAAAAGCCAGGAGGCGACATCGCTTCGGACTCCGATTTTCGGTATTTCAAAAAGAAGGGCCGTAGTGCGTTCGCAATCGCGATATAAAGCATGTTTTACGAATGCCGTTATTAAATCGTATAGAAATGTCGCTTAGAAAGCTTCTAAATTTCATAATATTTGACGTCACAAATCAAAAGAAGCGAGGAGATGAGGAGGGAGAGTGAAGGCCACCAAAAAGAAAAAAAGCGCGCGCGTAAGTATTTTTGTTTCTTTTTTAACGTTGCGGTATTTTTTTTTTTTTTTTTGTCCATGAAGACAATTTGCATCGTTTCAGACAACAAAAACAAAAACGACCTTTGGAGTGTCAGTGCCCCGTTAAAACAAACCGGCAATCGAAAAGTCGGCCTGTCGGTGGCCTAAGCGGCCCCAGTAGGTGCCGCTACCAAGAACAACAAAACACTGTAGGTGGTCAAGGGCACGTCAATCTGCGTATGTAGCTTTTTTCCTCGCTCGCCGCCATCAGGTTGCGATGGAAATAAATGCAATTATTTTTAGAAATATTATTATTCTGAAGTGCCGACTGCAGTACCAAGTTGTCAAGATTTCCCGTTTTTATCGAATCAGGTACTTATATTCCATGTGCCAAAGAATCAGAAACAATATGTCCTCAGCGCAGTGTAAACGCCGAAAAGTTTAGAATACATTCATAAAGGTTGATGCCAAAAACCACCCGTCAATTCCGAAAAAAGAAAAAAAAAAGTAGAAAAAAAAACATTCATTGAAAACGCGAAAGATTTATTCGATCCCATGGCATACTGATAGCGGGGCGCAAAGAGTTACTAAGTAAACCTCAAGCACAAACATTCTCGTTA
Organism: Ixodes ricinus; assembly: GCA_037355805.1. Lineage (NCBI taxonomy): Eukaryota > Metazoa > Arthropoda > Arachnida > Ixodida > Ixodidae > Ixodes > Ixodes ricinus. Next base: position 95,644 of record JAZHYW010003769.1, on the reverse strand, counting down.
AAGAGGCGTGTGTGCGTGATTGATTTAGCCTCGCCCTTCCAGGCAAACCCACAGGAAGCACTGGTCGTCGTAGCAGTGTCGCCCCTCCAGGGCACTGCCTTTGTTCAGTAGTCGAGCGTTGCTACACGGGGGTTGTTGGTGGATCCTTCGGCTCGTGTTGCGATAGTTGAAAGCGAGAGAGAACATGACCTCCGTTCCGGCCTCAGGTTATTTACTCAGTTAACCGTTTTAATTAAAACACAATGTTCTTGCGCGTTCTTTTTCTTTTTTTTTTTTTCAATTTCAATGAAGTGTTGTTTTTCATCTTGCGACGCTGCGTTTCGGAGATCGGGTTAGCTATCATGCAAAATATGAACAGTTAAAACGGCGGCTGCGGTTTAGCAGGAAGACAAGACGCGGTGTCGAAATCTCCTTGTTCAGACTCAACTTCCGCACCGCCATTGCGCAGAGAATTAGCGGAGAATTGGTGCTTGGTAAATTCACCAGAAGAATAGCAAAATGGTTATATATATGTACATATATTTATTTTACTTCTTTGAGGGGGCAAGGAGGGGGGGGGAGGGCTTACGCTTTAGAGCGCAGTATCTTGCGAACCAGCGTGTCTTCTTCGGGGCAATGCAAAAGTCCGTGGGATTGACGTTGCAACTCGACGCTGTTTGTTTGTCTGTTTTCGTGTCTTGCAATGTTCTTAGAAGACCGGTTGTCGTGTCTCGACTTACCTGTTGATACCCGCAGTAAGTAAAGCAATCTTAAACGATCCCTCTTTTTTTTCGCACAGGTGGCTGTGGTTTGTTGTTTCCGTGACGCGGTTAGCACAACAAGCCGAAGAGTTCTGTTATTTACGTTTCAAATTAAGTGTTGTCTTATAGCTGACAGAGAACCAAAACCCGCAGCAATCTTGCCTCCGCTGTGCACATAAACATTCCCCATTTATCCCGTTGAGCGCCACCCTGCTGATTTGTCTCCTCGATTCCCTCCGAGGGGTTTTCGCTGAACAGCCTCGTGCTGTGCTTTTGCAACGCAGCGCAGAGTCCGGAAAGGGGCGTGTGCTGCGAAAGCACCGCCAGAGTGCGCCTCCTCGCGGACGTCTCTCCGCACGGGCGAAGGCCTCGACCATTAATTGGTTTTCAGCGGGACGCCCCTTTTAAACGCACGTTGGAAACAATATCGGGAAAACGTTGCGCATCACACCAGCAGTGCCTATAAATCAGCTCGCACGAAGTGCGTCAGAGAAGAAAAACACACAGCCTCGCGCGGCTGTTCTCGGGGAAGATTTGTCGGGCGGCCCGGTCGGCCCACGGGGTTTCACTGGGCACGTCAGCTCGCCTTTCTCGGTGGAGGGTGCGGTTTCTCGATCGGCACCCAAGTGCGGAGGAGGCCTCTCGATGACTCTCGGTCGAGCTCAGCGCTCCTCGCTTTCAATTTATGGCCCCGCTTCGACGGCTCGTTCGCCGCTTCTCCCCTATGCTGAGACCTTTTTTTCCTCCTCTTTCCTTCATTAACAACGTAGTAGAGCCTAGAAAAAAAAACACTCACCCTCCGCCAGCGTGAAAGGAGGAGTGGCGGAACTAGACGGCGCAGCGAGAGAAGCTAGGGAGGAAATCACAGGCCGTCGACGCCATTCTACCGACACCCAAAGACCCGCTGCTGATCGCAGACGGCGTCCCGAAGAAGCCTCGGCCGTCTTTCGGCGGCTTCGGGACCGTCCGAGGCAGGGGTGCGGTGGGTGGCATGCCAGCGCCGCGGGGGCCCGCCCGACATCGCCGAAGGGCGGCCGGGCGCACTGCGGTCCCGGGAACGGCCGCCGGCGGACAAGGGTGCACAGGTGCGCTCGAACCTGAGCGCGGAAGAGCCCCCGTCTGCTTTTCTTCTCCCGGTCGAACCCTGTCAATTTGCCGGTTCTTTCTTCGCGCTCCGCGAGGGTGCATTTCATCCCCGAGCCGTTGTCCCTCTGCCCCCTCTGTGTCTTCCGAGTAACCGCTGCTGGGAGAAAAAAGCGGGCTTCGTCACTTCCCGTTCGCGCTTCCCCGTCGCCCATGGCCGACCGCGTGCATAGGCTGCCTGCGCAAGGCCTCGTCTCCCCCGCGACAGTGGGTCACCGAAGGCGGATGGGCTCCGGTGATTGTCCGCCTTTTCTTCTCTCCCGGGTTAGGCGGTTAATTGGCCGCTCTCGCCAACCCGGTATCCACCTCCGAGTTTTCTCCCACGACTTCAAAACGCGACCAGAGGGAGCTAATTGCTCGAGGGGACGACGCGAGGTAATAAAAAGCCCCCACTCGGAAACGATAGCGCGCAACGAGGTTCGAGGTGAGCAGTCCTGCGGAGAGCGGGGGAGAAGGGACGGGGGTGCGTATCCCCGGGGCGACCGAACTGTCCCCCTAGACTTGCCATTAGCGACAGCGGCGGGACTCACTTCCAAAGAAGTGGACGGGTAACGGAGAGTCGCAGCTGACGCCCCGCTGCGATGGCCTCTGAAAGCCAGGAAAGTTCTTCCTGGTCCGGGGGAAGGGCGGCCATGATCGCCGGCTTCCCTTCGGGAGGCTGCGGAAAGCTCAAGATCGCTGAAGATCTCCGAGGGTCTGCCCCCGTGGAGCCATTGTCGGCTCTTCGGCGGGAAGGGAAGCATCTGCCGGGAACGGAGGGGGAAGTTCAGCCTCTACCCTCGTGCGGCTGACACTTGCCCGCTAATCAGTGCACCCTTGCGAGGAAATGGCTTCTGGGAAGGCGTCCTTTCCGGAAGAGTCAGAGGGCGCTCGCGAAAGGTGCCAGTTTTCAATGGGAGCATCCCTTACGCACCTGTGTCGTCTGGCATGGACGCGGCCTTTCTTGCGGCTTCTTATAGAAAAGTGTGTCACGGTGTTACCCGTGGTGCCGTTGGACTGCTGGAGGCATTGCCCAAACTTCGACTGAGCACCTGAAACATGTCAGGTAGGAGCCAATGGAGAGAAGTACTGCGATGTCTCGTTAATATGGACACCCCGTTTCCCTAGAAAAAGAGCCCAGAATATTAGTTCCTAGACAAACATGAATGTATTTACCTAGTTCGCCCCTGAACATGTCTATAAGGCTAAGTGTGCATATTAATAGGTTCGTACTCACGTGACATGACTGCATGTAGTGCCCATTCTCTCATTTCCCAAGACAAACACCATCAGACAAACACCATCACATTTTTTTAAACGATTATGCAATCCTCTGCAGGGAAGCAGTGAAGTGATACTTAAACATTCAAGATGTCAAATTGGTTTCGTGGCCGCTAAGGCACTTCGCTTCCTCTTGACCTGTGAGTGCACCCATGCAGAGAGTCTCCTTAATGATTGTATCCTGTCCTTGTGTTGGCGGTCTATCTTCAGTCAGTATATAAGTATATAGTTGTGTAGCCTGAACCTCTGCGTTGTGCGAGATACATATGATTGAGTCGTTAATTATATCTGATGCTTAACAGCCTGTCGACAAAATAACCTATAAACTGAGCCTAAAATTTGGTTGGGAACATCTAGTTATGGCATTGCTAACTCTTTGCATGACTGCAGAATTACGTGTGCGTAGAGTATAAAGTAGAGCACCTCGCATGTGAAAATCCCCTGTAAAGGGAATGCTTGCATGAGCGGTGGCTTACATTTGCGCGCTATGCTGCACTGGTGCGTTAGGAACCGATATAGAGGCATTCCGCCTTTCATTTTACCATAGCTTCCTTTATACTGAAAATACCTGCCCAGTTTCTAGCTTCCCCATGCTTTGGCGCCGTTGCGCCTGCTTCATATAATCCCCGCCAGAGACTCCACCACCCCATACGATGATGATGATTGTCTGTTGCGCACTGCTACTACCGGAACGTACGTAATTCCACTTCATTAGAACGCATATTTCATAGCGGATGAGCAGCAACGTATTGTTGTGGAACAGCAACGCTCGCACCGCAAAGGGTAGTGTGCAAGACGAAGGCTAACACTGGAAAGAGTGTCGTGCAAAGAGTGGGGTCTGAAGGAATGGACGCCATTAAAGCTTGACGACGGCACCTGACAAAACAAGGCCTTCAAATCACATTCTGCCATACCGATATGCAGTTTACAAAAGTGAGTATATGTAGATAGAGTACAGTAGGTACCCAACATTAGAGTACCCAACACGAATTCCAAGCCAGACGGACGAGCGGGTGGTAAACATTCACAATGTCGAAAACAGCGAACACTGAAAGCTTTTATTGCTGAGGTCAAGGACCAGGCGAAGATCAAGTGAAGACAAATTGCAACGGCTAGGGTCCTCTGGGGTTACAATCACTACAAAGTCCCCTAAGCAGTGCGGAAGGTGTTAGCTGTGTCAGGGCTCACGTTTCGTAATGACTACGGCGCCTGTCGTCAGGCACCCGTCACTACCTCGAGCTGCGAGAGAGCGCTGGGCAGGTCAGCCACCCAGACAGCAGCGAAAGATGCCGTAGAAGGGTATGATCCAGCTTTGACGACAGGGAGGCCCGAACCAAGCTGCAAGCTTTGAGTGAGACTTCAGCAGAATGCTGATGTTTCACTCAAACAAGCTTTAAGAAAGGCCTGTTTAGACAGGCCTTTCTTAAAATCTGTTGCAAGAAGGTGTCTACTCCATACTATCGAGAAGCAGAATGTAGAGTTTGGGACGCAGTCTTTCTTCAAAATGGGCTTCAGTCACATTTCATTGTTCCGGCTGTTGCTTCCGGTTTCGGGACATTGCACCTATTTTTGCGAGTCTGCATAAAACGCGGCGAAAAGCGTAGTAAACAAAAATCTTAATCGTGACCCACAGCTACCACGTAAAATGGCCACCAAAAACGCAAGAACGCACGAGACAGGCTTAGTCACTTCGTTCACGTCGTTTACATTTTCTGTCTTGTTTGGGGAAGCGGTGCACCCTCGTGGTGATAGCTGTGAACTGGCGATTGGGCAGGCATTATCAGTATAAAGGAGGCTATTTGCTATATGTTTTACTTTTATATTTCCTTTAACCGTAGATACGCAACAGGTAAGCACGATTGAGCTGTCACCTGTTTTCCTCCTTCTTCACTCACAACGAAAACGCACGCTGTTAAGAGCAACGAGAGCGCTATGGGATTTGCTCACCTATAGGTGAACATGCCTAAACTGCAGAAATTTAATGTTCGTCCATTTGCTCTCCGAAAAAAAAAATCTAAGGAATTGTCACGTATTGTTCTTGTGTGCCCCGTTATGCACCTTCCTATGCAAAGTCCCGTGCTTTTTATGTTCGTTTTTCTTTTTACTTTTTTTTTTGTACGACACAGCTATCTCGAGTCACAAGGCTTAATGTTCGTTTACCATACGGCTAACTTAAAACGCAGTAAAATAGGAAGAGTAGGTAAGCCAGACGTGCTCCTGTCCTGTGATGATAACTGACGACCTATTCGTGACGAAAGAGAAATGTCATTCGAGGAAGGCTCACTTTATATGATTTCAAAATAAGATTTTCACCGTTCCTGCCGGACACTCCAGTGGAGCGTCTAAAGAAGCTCCTTGTTCAACTGAAGGAGGCAGCTCACACGGTTGCCGAAACCAGAATCCCAGCGTCCTTGTACTCCGAATGAGGTCGGTCACAGATTCCTATGCAAAATGTTCTAATGACGATTGCGTCAATCCTGCGTAGCGGCTGCTTCGTATAGTGACGCCGCTGTCTTCGTTGGAAGCGCCGGGTAGACGGCGAACCGGCGGCCGACGGTTATCAGCGATGCGTGTTTGCGGACGCTTGTTCCCCAACGTCGGATGCAAACAAGGCTTCACGACGGCGACGACCACAAACCGGCCGACGACATGTCGCTCTTCCGAGAACCCTCGAGGTGCCCTGTTGACAGGGGCGCGTATCGGCGGGGGGACGCCCTTTCGGCGAATTGTTTGCCGGCTGTGCCCCGGTGGGCTATCGCCTCCCCGAGGCCCGTGCGTGCCAACCCACTACCGGAAACGACCACGAGTCGTAAAGATTACGCTGCACCAGGACGAACGGCGCTCGCGCATCACTAGCAAGCACGTGGACCATCGGGTGCGCGTCTAGGGCAAGAGTCATACTCAGAGATGCCCGCCTTCTCGAGCCTCTCTTCAGGAACGCGAGCTGAAGCTCATGGAAGACCAAAATGGAGACTCACCGAGGACAACCAAAGGGCAATAAGATGTTTTCGTAGATTGATGTCGACTGCTCCGTAACGCTGCCCGCAACCCGTTGCGAGATCCGGAACTCGGTAGACAAGGACCGCGGCAAGGACCGCGGCACGCATGTGCTAGCGAAGGAGGACAAATGATCAGGAAAACTCCCTATACTCGGCGCCAAATATTTTGTGCTGCGCTGTCAAGGCTAAACTTTAGTCAAGGCTAAAGTCACTTTAGTCAAGGCTAGCGTAGCTTCAGCCTGGCACTGCTGCTAGAACACGTGCGTCTCGTGCGAAAGAGATCAAACCACAGCAGGACGAGAATAAAGCGAAGCGCTTTGTTACGGCCTTCGATAGTTTCTCCCTTCCACCGCGCAGCTCGGTGGGGACGCTGCAACCTTACCAACTCCGACAGCGCTTTAACTCGTTCTAGGGAGGCCCCTAATCTCACCATCTTGGCCTCCTCGTTCAGGGGTCTAATTGGAGGAATATACAGACTAGATAGATCGACAGGCCTCGAGCTTCTCTGCATCCAGGAACTTACGCAGAACACTTCTTTGTTTTCTCACACAAAAATTTAACCAAGCATCTATTTATCGTAAGCCAAAAGGATTTCAATTGGCGCACTACAGTTGTTTCATGTGTACACACTGTCACACAATTTCAATCACGGCGGCCAGAACAGTTGTTCTGGCCGCCGTGAACCACCCTGGAACAAGTTGTTCAGGCTGGTTCTTTGTTCAGGGTGGTTCAGGCAGTATTCGGAGGTGTGACATTCAGGGGTTTTCCCAGGAATTGAAATTAGGGCGGGGGGGAGGGGTTAAACTTTTAAGGCTGGGGTTAGGGTGGGGGCATACAGTTGAGAATAGAGGATTTGTTGCGAATTAAGGGGGTGCCTTCAGGAAAACAAGGGGGGGTGGGCGCATACACCACCCTAAGGGGTGTGTACACCCCCTAGGGGTGTGTAGGGAAATCACTGGTGGTATTGTCGGGCCCCCACGCGCTAGAGAAACTCCCATTTCTTTTGAAGGAGAGCAAACGCCGCAAGGAGTGCCGTTGTCGACCACCACCGCGCCCAGCCGAAGTCATGCGCTCGAGCAATAGGCTTGGACAGCGTTGGAGGACCGCGTAAACTCTGCTATAGCCTTGTACGCTGATGAGGTAGCCGTGCACGTTCCACGATCGGCAGAGATCCAAGGAAATCAAGCATCGAAGGCTTTTAAACAATTCTTTTTTAGCGATTGCAAAGTCTGCCCATTCGTCCGTTCGCCCGTGCGTTTCCCCGCTAAATTTAACGAGGAAATTGACGTCACGTGACGTTTCCACCAATTACACTTCTTCGCTAAATATATCAGAAAGGTTGACGCCATGTGACCTATAGAGCAATTTAGTTTCCCCCCTAAATATAGCGGAAAAATTGACACCATGTGACCTACACACCAACCCTGTTTCCGCGCCATATTTAGTGAGAAACTGATAAAAAATATAGGTTCTTCACTCCCGAAACGACTGTCTAATTTCTTCTAAATATATTGAAACGATCGTTGCTTAGATACTGCATTTCATGTATTATAGAACTTCGGCGATAAAGGCCAATTTTGTCTGTCCAGAGCTCGTATATAGGTCTAGAGCGCCGACCATTGTAAACAAGCGAACTCGTAATTTGCTCTGCACGGGGACAGAAAGATGTCTCCCACTATGCGTACCCTAAACTGGTTCAAAAATGGTCGAATAAAATACCGCGTCATCTGTTCATGTGAAAAAGAAGGGTCAGTTGATATGGCGATGCCTTTCATTTTTGTGCAGCGGTACGTGGCAGACGTGGCCAACATTTGTATTGCCTTACCAATTAATTGCCTACGAGTATCCTTGAAAAGTGAATAAATTACATTAAGAAGTATCCTAAACTTAACGGGGCAGTGATGTGGACTTTGAGTTCGTTTTCTTAAGGGATAACACAATATTAGAGTTCTACCGCGTTTTGAGGAAGGCACAATTGCAACCATGCGTGACCTTTTTCCTTTCTACAATACATGGCACGAAATTCACGACGCACTTCTATTTGAGATATATCTCGAATAAAGGAGAGTTTTGCGATGTTTGGTCGTGTTTTTACAGTTATGACGGTTGGCCCAGATGTTTTTTTTTTTTTTGCGTGTTTTTGTACTTACTGGTATTTCTTGAGTTCCTGGTGCGATAGCATGTGCTCCATGCACGCGAGATAAAAGCTTATAATCGGTCGTGCTTGGCCACCCGACTAAAAAACAAAACAATACCTACTAAAAAAAACTGTTTCGGGTATATATATAGTTCGGTATTTTACTCTCTGCAGCATCACCTTCGGGTGTGAATGTGCCCTATTTTATACAACAGCTATCCCTTTTTGTGCCATATCCTTTGATGTGCTGCTGCCAGACATCAGAACAAAAAACACTCGACAAATTTATGTTATGAACAGTTCGCCGTGTATATGGCCGTCATCAGGTACCTTTTCTTTAAACGACCTTGACAGATCAGTCAGGTATTATACTAGAGCTATGATTAAAGACGCCAGTGCACTAAGAAAACGTTTTCTCGAGTCCTTTAATTAAGGTTGGCCTGCATTTGCGTCGTATATTCGCAGTCAGTCGGCGGTCAGCACAAACAACCGATGTAATTCACCGCCCACTACTTGATCAGAGTTTCCGAAAAGCCATCCCGAATCTCCGGCAGGGATGTCAGTGCTCTTTGAAGGGGTACTCTGGCGTTTTTCTTCATGGTACCCGATTTGTCTGAGAATATTCTAAACACACAACCAGACACAAATATTATGCTAAAGTTGAGGCTTGGGCGAGTTGGTACATACTTCGGAATTAAAAACAGTGCGAAAAGACGAGGACCAGACGAAGAAGTAACACGGACGCAGCGCTGACTTACAACTGAGTTTATTGATCGCAAAATCGCAATATATACTTGCGTTGTCACGAACAAAAGAGAAAAAAACTAAAGAAGAATTCAGCCCACGTGATACATCACCAATAAAAAAAAGGCGCCATGATACAGCCGTACAGAGCACGTGTTAAAAAAACGAGCAAGTCAGGGAACTAGAAAATTCATCTCTTTGCCTGATAGGGCCACAGAAGGACTGCTTACACATGCAGCGCCCAACCTCGCTATCTCAACAGCCTCCAGAATTTCACGAGTAAGCTGGTCCCTATGACGCTTAACAACCTCACACCGTTGGAAGTCGGGTAGACAACAACAGTCGCGGCAATGAATGCCCAGATGACCAGACACGGTTGTGGAGACACTGTAAGCGTGCTCTCTTAACCTGTCATTGAGACAGCGGCCCGTCTGGCCAACGTAGCGCTTGCCACACGTCAGAGGGAGAGAATAAACCACCCCTTCAGAACACGAGACGAAGCGATCTCGATGCCTCGTACTGCAAGCCGTGGCCTCCTTCGAAGAGGGGTTAACAGCTCTGCACAACCTTGACAACTTGTCCGGAGCAGAGAATAAAACGTCGACGTCACACCTGCCCGCAATGCGTTCAAGGTTGTGGGTTAAGCCGCGTGTATACACGAACTAATCTCTGTGACGTCATGGCGCGGTGGTGGCGCGTCGGTCGCACTTCCGGTCTGGGGCTGTGGGCGGAAGGCCCCATGTGAGGCGTGTATTCCTGCGTTGTTTTGAAAGGAACCTGACGAAAACATGCCTTTTCGTCAAACCGCCGCGACTGGGGCTGTGCCAAAAGAGTCGAGAAAGGTTTGAAGATCAGTTTTCATGTTCTCGGTTCGTCCGAGAACATGGATATGTGGTAAACCAGCCGCCGCCGGACCACAATTGCTTGGGCGGGAAGCACTTTGGGTTGAATTCACGGATACTTGTGGTCATCAGATTTATTTGTTTTGTTCCAACATGAACGCCGGAAAACCCTCAAGTTGTACGGCCCACCTGCGGACTACGTTCAGTGCGTCTTGAAGTTCGAACGGCCGTCTGATCGTTCGAACTGTCGTCTGCTCTTTCAAACGCTTCTGCTTGTCGTCTGCTCTTTTAGACGACACCGGCCCGTAGACCAAATGTTGGCCCGGTACTTGCGTTAAGAAGTAAGTGCAGGCCTCAAAAGACTTAAGTTTGAAGGTTGGTAAGCAGGCTCGACGTAAACAGTAGATACAAGGAGATGTTGATTATTGTTACCAGCGGCCATCACCGACTTGTTATGCCTGATTCACTTCGTCCGATTCTGCTTGCGATTTTCAGTATCGACGTCGACCATCTCAGCTGCGGTTCACGCTTTTGCAGCCCGAGCGACGTCGCGACTGAAAATTGCGAGCGAAATCTCATCATGTGAATCAGGCTTTAGCGTACATTCTGCGGCGTCCACGCGGAATGAATCGCCGCATGTCAGATTATTCACGCGAAGTTTTGCGGTGTAACGAGCTTCGTTGATTTCGCTGACGCCGCTCATGTAGTCAGACATTGCCAGGAAGACGTAAAATCAACAATTCGAAAGCGATAAAGGGCAGGGGACTCACACCGACGCCGATAACATCGCATTTCAATGGTTTGTTTATGGGCGACGGCGAGCTTGTTGCCCACACCCCCATCGCGCATGCGCGGCGCCGGTGGCGTCCGCTAGGGGCGCTCCGGGCGCTCCGGTTTGTTTGTAAACATAGAGTTGGTGTATAGGGAATGACTACAAACTTTCTTCTTTCCTTCCCTTTCTGTTGTTGGCCTCTTCTTCAATTGTCATAGGCCTGCTCTTGATATCCTTCAGCAAAGAGTCCGGCGACCGTTGTTAACACGTGGAGGGAAATCCAGCATCTGCGAGGCGTTCGGTTTGCCTGTCAAAGCTATGTTTAATTTTATGATAACAAGACCTACGCAGCGCATGTGTATAGCAAGTCCTCGCAATCGCCCGCTTGACAATTCTTGAGTGAGCGGACTCGAATGGCAGCAGTGGCTTTCCAGCACGGGGATCATAGCTCCAACAAACATGACCTGGACAAATAGTTAAATTCAAATCCAAGAATCGGATGCATCCTGCCTCAGGCACCTCATGAGTCAGCACAAGTGGCGAAAGGCAATCACTATTAAGTTACCGAATTGGCGATTTTGGTCCTCATCGCGATTTTTAAACTAAAAGGTTCCACTGGCACCAACGAAAAAGTGGCGCCAACGGCAGGCAGGGGTCAACGTTATTAGATTAGCTCAGTTGCGGAACTGCTCACAGACGCTGCTTGCACGAGCAGTACCCCAGCTTACAGTACCCTCTCTCACCACACGGCTCGCCTTCCGTCGTTCGACGCGCCGGATGGACCACACAGTTTTCAGACGAAAATCTAGATGACCCTTCAAACGACGGGAGGAGGCGAACTGAATGAAGTGAGTGAGGGGGTGCTCCTTTTCGCGGGAGTTCGCACAACTAAGGTAATCTAGTAACGTTGGCATGGGTTCACTCTCTGGACTGTAGGACGTGTTCCTAACTGATCCCACGCAGTTTCATGATGTTAAAGGAATGCTTTCGAAGCTCGCTCCAGCACCCGCGCAGCAGCCCGAAACAAATGACTAGCATAATCAATTATTTTTACTGCCTGCTGGGCTGGCGAGCCTACCTGCCACTGACGTCACGGCACTAAAAAGCGCGGATATATTTGAATGTTGGTTTTGACTTAATTTTCAAGCGCCGATTTCACAATAACTATTTTTGAATTTCGCGATACTAAATAGCATACTCCAAAGGAGTAAGGCCGGGGATTCAGAATATATAGTTAGATGGGGCAGCTCGAAAAATCGCCGGAGTACCCTTGAGCGGTATTCACACAGGGGGAAATCCCGGGGATTTAGTGCGAATCACGGGAGGAAAGGGTCAGGCTTTTTTGATCCGGCACCGTGAGATCACCATCGAAGCGAGGGAGGTGAGGGATTCTCGGACGGCACAAACAATACCGGTTAACGGCGCATCACTTTTTTTAAAACAATATTTTGTCGTTAAACGTGTTGGTATCAAGTGTAGAGACTTAAAAATTCCTCTGCGGTGGTGTCAAGAGCAGGAAACCGCTAAACTGGTCTGCAAACGGTGACGTCCTTCCCTTTGGGAGCTCGTCTGTCTGCTCTGAACGACGAAGCTGATAGGCGTCACGGACATCCTCCGCGGGATTTTTCACCCGTGGGAACACAGCTTTACAGGTGTTTCACTGACAGCTAAATACTGAAGAATTCTTACTTTCCTTTCGTTTTTAAATCTCTAGATGGCGTCTAACTTGAAAATAGAAGATAGCTGGAAGCTTCAGAGTGGCAGCCGACGTTTCACATGAGACTTGACATGTTTAAGCCCTGATTAGGCTCAGTCAAGAAACGATATGTTTTGAAGGAAGCACAGCGCTTGGACTGTGTTTTCTATACGCACTGAGATCACGAGTCATGTGACACATCCATGCAAAGTTTCAGATTTGAAACATGATCGGGAATCATGAGACTATGTTTTATGTATATGTATGTATGAGAACATCTATTTTGAGCACATCAATATGTATGAAAACCTCTCGTTTTGAGAACATCTATAAATACTGAGGTGGGAATTTGTTTAGATTTCCCAAATTTCCACTCAATGTATGTATGTATATGTTGGTGACAGTCAAAGTTTCTGTTTCGGATTGGGATCGAATTCAAGGTTAGGCTGCACGGAATTTTTTTTAAATTTTTTATAACATTTGTAGAACAGTTTATTACTACATGTCAAACAGAGATCACAGAGCATCTTGAAATTTCCAAAAATTAAAAAAAAAAACACACAATGTTATGTCCCACGCTAAAAAAAAGGTTTTACTATTAAGCTAGTTTTTTTTTTAGGTAAGGGGTCCGGGGTTATTTTTCATACTTCTGAGTTTATGCAGGCTGGTATTTGCGTGCGGTAGGTGCCAGTCTCTCCCTGGAGTGCGGTACAATTTATGCGACATTTAAATATACACAATCCTCTAAGCAGCCAAGACCTTTAGGCAACAATGTAGGTTTTAAGTTAACACTGTTCAGTATTGGATTCAGTAAACCGCAGGGAACACGTCCTTTTTCTCATTCATTCCCCGCTTTATTCCCTCCCCTCAAGCAGCAGGCACAGTGACAATACATCGTACAAAATGAAAGGCAATGTGCAGATTGCAGACACTGCCTGGTGTGTGTTTCTTCCTTGCACGACGGTCCTCTCACTGTGGTCATACAAATACTATCTTCACAAATGTTCTAAGCATAGGTGTGTATGAAGCAAAGATTCTTTTAAGATGACTGAGACGCGTCCTCAGATGCTTTTGTCATAATTTCGGCGGCGTGTCTTTTGTATGATGTGCAAGCAGTGTGACCTTGGCTTTAGCTTTGCTGGTGAGCAGCAGCCATTCCACGCCACCGTCAGATCCGGGGGACCAGCGCGAGCATCTCAGCTCGTTGGCTCTATCTTAGACAGCGCGGCAAGACTCTCGTTTTGAGAACATCTGTAGATACTGCGGTGGGAATTTGTTTAGATTTCCCAAATTTCCACTCCAGCACCCTGCCCTCCCGGGATTTGATTTGTGTTCCGTGAGTCGCCCCACAAACTGGACGAGGCGACCTGCAGGGCGTTCCTCGCAGAGCCAGTGGGCGCCTTTGTCTCGGCGTGCCCGGGACGTCAGCTCGTGACAAATGATCGACACGGGGAGTCGACGACTGGGCCGTGGGAGGGCGCCCCTGGACGCTCGCTAGCAGAGCCGTTTATTGAGAGAGTTTGGCCATACATTGGTTTGAATAGGCGAGCATCTCGGGGCCAACCACAGGCCGCGAAACAGCCCCTAGCGGTGGTCGTGTGCTTTAAATTTGTGACACGACTATACTTCGTTTCACCTTATGTGCGAGCGAAGGCAAAACTGGAAGCGCGAGCACGGAAGCTCCGATGCGTTCAGGCTTCGCTCGAGCGCACGAGCTGGGGAGAAATGCAAAAAGCGCTGGTCTCGCGCTTCTAGCTTTGGCTTCGCTCGCAGATAAAGTGAAACGAAGTATAATTTGAGCCGTGCCGAGCGGGACTCCGCGTCTCAAGACGCTCGCGCACCCCACCCTTTGCACTGCTTTCTTTCAGCCAGTCTCAGGACGCTGTTCTAGCAGTGCAGACAAAGGCATGGGCACGAGCGCGTGGCTTTGGAAGGTGCCTCCTATGCACGAAGGTCTCGCACAAACAAAAAGCGTTTCGCTGAGCTAGGCTCACGCGCCTGTACCTTTGTCTTCACTGCAGACATTTGTGAGATGAAGTAGAGGTCTCCTGATTGGTCGACGCTGTGTCACGAATTTAGTTTACGCTCTAAGCGCGGGGGGAATCTTTCGGCGCTGGCGGCGGCCACTGCTCCGCCTATTGTCCAAACTCTCCTAATATACGGCTCTGCTCGCTAGGAGTGAGGTTGCCCGTCCGGGGCGATACGTGGCTAGCGTAGGTCTTCGCCAAGCCGTACCCTTTACCGGTAATTACGAACGAGTACGGCTACAAATATGTCTCCGCATTTTCTTTTTTTAATTTTATATTGATTTCTTCGCGAACGCTCATAAATTCATGTTGCCCGTGGAAAGTGTCGTTATCGTACGCAAAACGGCCTTGCGTGTATCGGTGACTTTGGGGATTCCACGCTGCAGCAGGTGAATGGGCAAGCTTGAGAAGATCAGCGGACGTTCTTGGGTTACTTTGCATACTTACACGGAACCTTCTCTCGCGCTTAGATTTGTTTATTCCGGTTGCGTCACTTCTCCATCACGTTTCCGTGACAGGTCATTTTCTTTCTAGAGGAGCAGAAATTTTGCGACGTCAACGCAGTCCTTGCGTGGAACCGCCATCGTTAGAGTTTGGGGACTGGACGCCTCGGTAAAAGGAGGACAGGAAAGCCACCAGCAGCTCCTGGGTATTCGCGGCGAGCACGTGAATGTCTCGTGATACCAGTGTTGTACGGAACGGCGTTCCAAGGAACGGCGTTCCTGGAACGCGTTCCTTTCAGGAGGAACGAAGGAACGTCACCGTTCCAATTTGAATCGGTGGAACTGGAACGGGAACTCGTTACATTTTTACTGAAACGGAAAAAGGAATGGCGTTCCTTTTTTTTCGTCCTGTGGGCCAAACTTTATTTTATTTCTAAAAGGTAAATTCTAAAGGTATAAAAACAATATCTTTACGAAAATCATGGATCTTGTTAACTTTTTAGTTACTTATCTTAGGGTTTATTTTATGTGGTCCTCGCTTGGGAACAGTCGGGTGCAGGAGAGCTAGTGGACATTGATCCTTTTTTGGGTGCCCGAGAGTGTGGTACAAAAAGCGAAACTTTTAACAAAGGAAAAAACACAGAAAGAGGGATGTTTCGAACAGAGCTACTTTCTTTACTTCCACGACTACAGCCATCACTGAACATTCCACGCAGATACACACAGTTACAACAAAATAACAGGTTACCAGACATCGAACGCACCCTTGTATCCCAGACGTTGGTAACTTTAAAGATACACAAAAATTAACCTTCTTTCCTTCTCCCCTTGTCCCCCAGCTTCAAACGGAACAACAAATCCAACCTTTACGAAGAAAGACTTGTAGCTCTCAAGGCTGACTTTCCAAAAGCCCTACCCTGTCCTTCAGTACTCGTCTTGCGGACAGTGACATCGAGAAGCAACTCTTGTAAAGTTGGAACAAGGGACTTTGTTAGATCGAGACTTGTAAGGTTGTTGCAAAACACCCGTGCAATATGGGGTCATAGTGCTTTTGGCTCGTCTGAATCGTCCACCACAAACATGAATATGGTTAAAAGCTGAGATTTCTAAACTTCAATATATCAACAAATAAAACCCTGCTTCCGCTTGTTTTCTTCTCCCGCTGTCTTTCCATCATGGGATTCAAAATCGTATGTTCCCATTTAAAAAGATAGCTAAGAAAACTTTGCTTAATTGAACTAAATATGGTAATCAGCAAAATACAAATGTAACGTATATGTAACGATACGTTCCATTTTTGTAACTGTAACGGGAACGAGTTCCTTTCTCACAGATGGAACTTGTAACGGGAACGCGTTCTAAAAATCAGAAGGAACGAGGAACGAGCTTTCGTTCTTTTTTTTTTGAGGAACGTGTACAACGCTGCGTGATACCCCATATGTGATGATGCCGGGTTTGTTTACATCGCGCGCGTCATGGCGGTACGTCGTGATCGCTTGCTCGTGGGACGCGGAGCGGTGCTTCGTCGTTGTTCGGTCACCGGTGATACAACAAACGCGACCGAAAAAGGTACGAGTTCCATCCATATCCGAGAGTAAAACAACTGGGGAAGTGGGGGTCATAATAAAACGGGGCAAAAAGGTGTGGGCGAGCACCATGGTGCGCTCGAACCACTCATCGGATGCTTTCACGACGAATCGTGCTGTATTTTGTAATATGTTTTGCTTCTCTTCGCGAGTGTATGTTTCGTTCCCCGTACGGATTCCACCGGCGGGACTCGGCGCCAACGATAATTCGATAATCCGCCTTTCCCTTTCCCCCGCACCTCAATTTCTTTATCCACGTTGCCGCGCTGCAAAGTTGAAATAATAAACGGTCTTCTTCTTGTTGTCCAAAACAAAACGACGCTCTTGTGTCCGTTCAAGAAATCGGGTCCCGAGGATCCCACATTCGAGCTAGTCTTGCCTTTCTTGGTGCACAATAGCTGCCACGCAGTGTTGTGATCGAAAAAACAAGTACCTTATGCTGGATATTTTAATTGTTGAAATTATTTTTTTCGTGCAATAAATGGTGCGTTGCTGAGCGTTTATGCTCACTACTACGAGTGTTAATTATTCTTGACGGCTTATGACCAGCAGGGCAAAATATCATGTAGCGTCCCAAAATACTGGCTGTAATCCTAGCATTTGTTCCGTTTCATTGACAGTAATTATACCTGTGCCCCAAAAGTGCTTTCTTCACTCGCAGGCCAGATGTGAAAAACACCAGATCTCTTATATTTCTAATTATATTGTTATTACGATCATCACACAACATGCACATCTGTGCAATGTCTCAAATGGCTGCAATAGAGGCGTTACCTGCTTGATCAAAATGATTTCTTAGTTTAAATGCACGATTATGGCAAAATCACTCGTTGATAAAGATAATTTGACAAAACGATTTCCACTAGAAGCTTGCTATGTTTCTTCTTCTTTTTTTGTAATCTGAATTGTGTATAATGTATTGTGTTCTTTTTTTTAATTCATGATATGCTTTTAAACTGTGTGCCTCTTCAGAATGCAACATTTATTTTCGCATTAGCTCTGAAAGGACTTATAGTCCCCCACAATTTATACAGGGTGTTCCACGTGATTTTAGCCAAAGTTATAAAATATTTTGGTGCATTTTATAAAAACGAAACAAAAGGTATAAGTTTGTTTATTGCTTGGAACACGTCAGGCTACTTTTTTGTATTTCGTCCAATTACCTAGTTAATTACGAATAATTATTGAATTTTCGGAATATTAAATTTAGAGCAAACTTTCCAATGGCAAAGTTGTAGAACGTCCTCAGAAGCATCATATTAAGTGTTTTTTGTCAAGAAATCTCTAACACACTTCGTTTTTCCGGACATAAAAAAAAGTGCAAATTATGAAGAAAAAGAAAACGAAAAAACGTGAATTTTTTGACAGCGTCGTGTCAACAGTGTTCTATTCAGCATGCGGGCCTAGCGTATTTAAGCCACGGCTGAGAGCCCTCCAATACAAGGCACGCAAACGCGAAGTCACGTGTTTTTTGCTTGCTTTTGTTTTTCAAAATCTCTTTTTTTTAAGCTTACGAAAATAATTATATTAAGGTTTATTTACAAAAACCACTTCATTGAATATTTCTGAGGAAGCTGTAGAACTTTGCCTTTTGAACTCTCGCTCTAAATTGATTATATAAAACGTGTATTAAATAATCGATATTTACTGTTTAATTGGGCAAAATACAAAAAAATAGTCTGAGTTGCTCCAAACAATAAACAAATATATTCCTTTGGTTTCGTTTTTCTAAAAAGCACCGAAATATTTTTAAACTTTGGCAAAAGTTACCTGGAACACCCTGTATGCTCGGTAGCATTCACTTCTTCACTGTAATTACTAAAATAATAAGCGTAGCGCTGCTGCTGGTTTTATTAAGCTTGGCAAAGTACAGGAGGTGTGTAAGAAAATCGGTGCAGGACTGCTTTTGATTTTTAAAGATGCAGCAATCAGGATAGAGAACCAAGTAAGTTTATTCCAAGGGAGGAAACCAGGACAACCTTGGTGCCATAGATTGTTCTGGAAGGAAGTGGGACCAGACATTTTTCTGAAACTGTAAAAAAAAACTCTGAAAGAAAAGCAAAATGTAGATTTAAAGATTCGTGAGCTAAAAGTGAGCGTCTTCACCCTGCTTTGCCCGGCGACAAAAATGTAAGAACACTCTAGTTAGCAGCACTGATGCCTGGGATGAAGACTTGCCAGACGCAGAATTTGTAATCGTCCGCGACGAATGCAAAAACATGCCATAAAAAAAGACACGAAGAATAAAAACTTTATTAGCGAGGCAGCGAGGCTGAACGAATATCCATTCGGCTCTGAAAAGTGGACGGGCGTTGGAAGCGTCGGGAGAGTCCTCCTCATTTTGGGTTGCGCCAGGCTTCCGCCAGATGGTGACACCGAAATTTCTCGCCGTGAATAGCGGGGCCGTAGTGTTGAAGGCTTGAAGCTCACCAGAAAAGGCCGACCAGGGGCACAGGTTGGGCAGGAGTGCTGCGTCGGCACTCGGCCGAAACTCGTGTTCTCTCTGGTTCAACACGAGTCCCATCCGAATGCTGATGCAACGCTCGTGTTCAATAACTGCCCTCGTTGGCATCGTATGCGAAGCGCAAGTTCGTCTGCCAATCAGAGCTCCTCGTGGCGTTCTGACGTCACCACAATCCCTGCAAAAGAAGCAGACGAACTTCCGCTCCGTATAGGTGACACTGAAAATTAATCAATATGCCTCGTTGACCGTCAGGTGTTGGGGCGGTTGCGTCCACGTGAACGCAGCCTTGTAGTAGATCGAATCGGACTTAACCTTAATTTCGCACCGTGCCTCGAACCACTCACACGCAGCTGCCTCACTAAACGGCTGCCCTCTGAAGAAACCTTATTCCACTCGATCTTATCGGCGGATACCGCACTCGCGTAAACAGAGCCCGAGTCCAGACGTAAACTCAGGCAAATCCGAGTCCCCCAGCGCGTCGCCATCAAAGGGCTTGCACATTCCTAAGAGCAGGGACCGCGGCCTCCCCTACTTGTGTGATCTTGGCGCCCTCCGCTAGCAAGAACCACTCTGAATGAACACCCACCCCGATAGCCTTCGTGAATGGAAATCGTTCACGCGGCTTCGTTCCCCGCTGCGAGGCTTCCTTCGACGGCGAGGGGCGCGTGAATGACGGTGCCTTCTTAGCCACGTCGGCGTCATTTGTTACTTCTCGACCACCCTGTGACCGCAGGCGTCGGAATGTAACTGGCGCGGTTGCTCAAAGGTGTTTGATGCGTGCAGGGTCGCGTCATCGTCTTGCGGGCAGCGGGTGGTGCAATTCCAAAACCAGCTACCAATGCTTGCAGTGGTGGCGCTTCTGGAAGCATTGAGGTGCTTCGGACTGTCAGTCGGAATTTCGCGGGAAGTGTCAGCGATTGGTAGCGCGATGTGTTTTCAAGAAGGCGTGAAGCTCGAAAAGGTACATTCTCTCCATCTGCAAACTCCTCGCGCATCTGCTTGATCGTGGAGCGCGCGAAGAGCCGACCATGATCAACGACCATAACGCAGCTGTCAACGAAGCCCAAGAAACAATGCGATGCCACGACACTGAAATACGACGCTCGGTGAAAATGTTGCGAGGCTCGTGGCTATTGGCGAGGAGATCGAACTATAGGAGGCGCAGTTTCACTATCATCATCATCACCACAAAGAATCGCTATGTGGCAACCGACGCTAGCACTCGCCTAGCGTATCGCCGCATGGAGTCCGCGCTCGCTGCATATTTGTTTGTAGCGATAGGTGCCCACTTTCTGCGTACCGGAGTGCTCGAAGCACGCTTTTGAACTGGGTATATGCAGCGCGGAGGACTGCAGCACGAACGCGACGATGCAGACAGTGTCTGCCGTCGGTTCTGGTGCAACCGCTGCACTCGATGACATGATCGCAGTTGAGCACGTCCTCTCCTTTAACGAGGCAATGCTTGCTTTCGCAGATGTGGTCCATGATTGTCGCGTGAGAGAGGGTGAGTGTAAAGTGAGTTGCGTGTTTCGTGAATCATTCAGGAAAAATCGGACGCCGCGACGTCCACGCACGATCTAGCGCGAGCGGCCGACACGTCGCGGCTGGCCCGGCCCGCCTCGCGTGACCACACATGTTTGTTTTGCCTTCCAAAAGCACTTCGATGACATTGAGCGCAAGAGGGGACTTACGTGATGCAATCTGTAATCGAGCTTGCAGGTCTGGAGGGCATTTGTTTGCCACACAGCGTTAGTTCCCGAGGTGGCCGCCAGAGAGCGCCACTCCTCGGTTCTGCTTCCCAATGCTCACTGGGTAGTTAGACACGCTGAACATGAACACCTTCTTTGTGAAAACCAGAGACTGAAAAAATAAAGGGACGATACGTGTGTCGTCTCCCTGTTTATTTTTGTTCCTTCGGTTTTGTGTTTCCATGATGTTAAAAGTTCACCAGCTCATCCTGTTAGGTTATTTCGATTATCTATTTGCAGTAGAAGCTTCGTGCGCTACGCATCTGGTGCAATATATGCGTGAATATTTTTATAGAAGAAACCATAGGAAGAGACCGACAAAAAAGCACCGCGAAAAAGCGACTTTTAGAAAAACATGAACGATGACGTTACCAGCGTGACATCATCAGCGTCACGTGATGCAGCATCAGTCTACAAGCATACGATCGCATCGACGTTTCCGTCACCGTCTTCATGAAAACATATTTTTTCTCGATATAATGAAAACGGGCTGTAAATTTTAATTTTAAATAATTTATTGTTATCATTTTCAAACTACGCAGGGGCAAAGACGATAAGGTGATGCCTTGGCTTAATTGGGAAGTACGACCAATTTGGCCCTTGCCGCTTTGAAATAGGCCGAACAGGCACCGTGGGAACGGCCCAGCGAAAAGCACCGTTAGAATGAAGACGGAAAACGGCGTGTTTTTCATCGCGTATAAATTATGCATGCCTCGTTCAGCGCCCTTCATCTGCATAGGACCGCTTGCCGAGCCGACACGCTGGAGACCTCGCAGCGTGCACGTTGCTTGCTTTGCATGCCTTTTATCTTCGGCGAGTGGCTGCAATTGCAGCGGCTTAGGAATGTGCCCAATTCGATGCGCTCCCACCGTCATCGGCGCTTTCATCGTTCATTAATGTTAAAAGAGCTGTGCAACAATTTCAGTTGCTTTGATTAAATAATTTGGGAGTTGGTGTCTCGATCTTTCTGAAGTAAAGAACAAAAGAAAACGCTTTTGCCTGCATGTCCTAGTTTTCATTTTAAAAATTGACAAAGGTTGAGGTTTTCGATACCTCTCAACTCCTTCACCATCTTACGAATCACGTGTGCTGTGACGTGAAAGGAGGACGCGCGGGGTTCCGGTGATGTTCTCTCTCTAGAGCTATCAGTGGGCAGCGAGAACTCACCCGCTCGTTACCACGTGACCACGTGCTCTTCCGGGTCTGGCCATCCCCGTCCGGCTCTGCCCCGTCCCCCTCCGGCTTCTGGCGGCTGTTGGCGGGAGCAGATAGAGCTGACGGTTTTGTGGACCTCGGATAGATGGCGCAACTAAAACTACGTATAATAAAAGATTTGTCGATGATACCAGGTTTTTCACGCATTTATATTTATGTTGGAACGACATGATTTTTAGAAAAATGACATTTTCTCGAGCAGGTATTTGCACCACTTCCTACCTTTTTACAAGTCCCCTTTGACGTCACGCAGCGTGGTTCTCATGGCCGCCGCTCGCGGCTGCAGGTCGGGAAATATTACTAATTTTCGCCTCGCGATTACGCGGCGGAATCGCAACATTTTGAAGGAAGGAGATGTGTTTTCTATCGTTTGTGACAAGAAAAACAATATCAAAAGTAGAAGATGCAAATTCTTTCAACTCTAAAATCGTTGCACAGCTCCTTTAAAAGTGCAATTCAGATGCTGTTTGATAAAGCAAAGAACGTAGTACCGATCGATAAGGAAACAAACGTTTATTCCACTGCGAGTACGAAAACTGATGGCGGTGAAAAACAACACAAAAAACTCAGTATTGCCGAGTGATTGACAGGCGTCCCCCCCCCCCCCCATGTAAACGCCGGAACGTGGAACGAAAAAAGGCAAAAAAAAAAGGAAGGTATATTGTTATATAGTTTTTGTGTGAATAAAACGGTGAAATGCAGCAATATACGGGGGAATGTACAAAGAAACGGCGTAATGCAGCAACATTTGGAGTAATCTAACAATAAACGGTGTAATGCAGCTTCACGATGCAATATTACGAGAAAGCTTTGAGAGGGTACGAAAATATATCTTATATAGATAATCGCATAAACCTAAATTAAAAACAAAGTTGGGCAGCGTATATTCTAGTATATTCAAACCGTAGTTTGTGCTGCATTTGGGCAATACAGAAAATATATTTTTGTTTAGCAGCATAAATTTTGTGACGTGACTCAAGTCCCTGAAAATATTTCAATTCTTCGATGTTATCTTTATATCTATATGATATATATCTAACTCCATGCGGATTTGTTATGAAATAAATCGGGTAGAGGCACCAATTTAAACTTCAAGTAAGTCTGCCTGGTCGGAGAATGACAGGATGCATTTGTAATTAGAGGCAACAATGTCTTTTCTCTTCTTTTCCTCTTCTTCTTCACCTGCTTTTTCCTCTTCTTCTTCACCTTTCACTCTTCAAGGAGCTTTTCCTCTTCTTCTTCACCTGCAACAGAGTCTAGTTCGCGTTTCGGGTGCTACCGTAAACGCGAAAACAGTAACTTGAATACGAAGAGGAAAAGGCATCATACAAAGACAACTTCGTATTCACAGATGAAACACGCCTAATATTTAAAGTAGTCCCAACAGTCCTCAAGGAACGGCAAGAAAGACTGCATCAATATCAACGTCCCACGAGTACTTGTGCATATGTAACTTGTAACACCAGTGGTGTCAATAGGGTCAGCGGCAACCGGGGCGGTGGCCCGCCGCGACACCTTCCTCCCTCCGCCCCCCCCCCCCCTCGGCCCTCTCGTGGTCCGCCGCAAACCCCCTTCCCCACTCCCCACCCGGTCCTTTCGTGCCCCCCCCTCCCACCCCCCTTTGCGCCTCCATCCCCCCTGCCCCCCTTTCAGTGCCCAGCTGGGCCTCCCTGAGCGCTGCACCCGGGGCAGTCGCCCCCCCCCCTCTTTTTTCGACGTCCCTGCATGACAGTATGGCTAGGTCTATGAACTCATAGTCCTGTGTATATTTTGTCGAAGCGCGTTTGCAACGACTGATGCCGATTTGGACGTTTTCCGGGAGCCCCCATTATGTCGCAGACAGTGGCGGCAATGGGCCAGTGTCTAGACGTTGTACGACGCAATAAGGACTCTTTTGTCTTGTGATGTACAGACATAAATGTGTGTTGATTATAACAACAACTGTTACACATCAACTTGCACGGCTTCTAGTCATTTGCCTGATATTGATCACGAGGAGCCACGTTTTAATATCCTGGGAACCATGCAAAGCAGAAACGATGTGCCGAAATGGGGAAGGCAGCTAGTCTGGAGGGCATTCCTACTTTTAACGCGAGCATTCTTTAGCTACTTCACCCGGTTTTCGCGATACGGTATCTGGCCTCGAATGCGGCGTGCGTATGTGCGGCGCACGTATGTCCCGCGCGTATGCGGAGGTGCCGCGCGGCGGCGCCACGCCTCCGTATACGCAGGGCGTCCGCATGCGCACGACATCCGCATACGCAGAGCGCCGCGCGTATGAGGACATTATCTTCGACGTCGTCATAGAGGTCGTCTTTGAGGTCGTCCGAGAGGTCGCCCTAGACGTTGTCTTTGACCTCGTCCTAGAGGTCGTTCTTGACCTTGTCCTGTACGTCGTACTTTAGTTCGTCGTAGAGGTCGTCCTAGATGTCGTTCTTGAGATCGCCCTAACGGTCGTCCTAGAGGTCATTCTAGACGTCTTCCTTGACGTTGTCCTACATGTCGTCTTTTAGGTTTTCCTAGAGGTCGTCCTAGATCTCGTCATTGAGATGGCCCTGGAGGTCGTCCTAGATGTCGTCCTAGACGTCGTCCTTTGACGTCGTCCTCTGACGTCGTCCTAGCAAGCAGATGAATCTCGCTGCCGCGCATACACGGAGCGGCAGTACGCACAGATTCACATTCGCGTCCAAGCTACGAAGCAGTTATCCATTTGGGTTGAGCTAATTGGTACTTGGTCAATGAGGGCGGTGAGACAGCTTGAACATTAAAACAATTACCCAGAGACAGGACAAGACACACGCACGAAGCTGCAATAATGGTGGGGAAACAGCTTGAACATTCAACAATTACACAGGGACGAAGCAATCACTCAATTTCGAAGTGGCGCGCTGCAGTCGCGCTGACGTCAATGATTCCGTCGTAAACCATTCATGAAATAAAGTATATACTGAGCATTTGCGTCGCCGTATTCACAGTGAGCTGCGTCGTGAGCCTCGTGACAAATGCTTTCGCAATTCATAGGCAATCAACAATAGTGGTTTCTGAAGCCAATTTTCTTTTTTAAATATACAGAGCAAGTTTGGCATTGACATTTTTATTCTTATTTTACACAACTCGCGTATAGGGACTAGACATCTGGTGCCATAACGATTCCTATGCATAGCCCGAACACACTAGGGAGTCTCCCCGAAGTAATGTATTCTAGAGTTTGTTGCAGGTTAAGAATAGCTTGGACAAGTGCCTCCCACAAAACTCTTGAGTCGCCTTGAATGGTGTTTTTTTTTCTCTGTATACGTCACCCCTTCAGCCTTCGCTCTGCTAAGGTGGACATAGTGGAGGGCTTTGTGCGAGGAGCTTGCCCTGGAATTCTATATGCATACCTGCAACAGAATATATAAGGGTAAGAATGCCTTGTGTCGGAAGGCAGGGCTCCCTTTTAGTCTCAATAATCAGTCATTAAAGTACATCTTCATATTCTTACAACGTAGTTTGCTCTTACTGATAACACACAGAAGCAGCCACCGAGAGAATTTCTCTGGCTCGCCGTTTTGCGCCCCAAAGCTACAAAGATGTACGCGAAACGGCTGCCGTCTGAGAAGTCAATATCGCCACCGACATCTCCGGAACTGCGTTTTGTCTGTCGTCAACGAGACAGGCAATAAAAATGATTGGTGGAAAACGCTTACTCCGGCACGGGTGTTTTTTTACCGCTCCGCCGACTTTCAGTACACCCGTGGCTTCCGCGTCGCACGCATAGCGCCCAGCCATGCGTGACGAGACGGGCGAAAATATTCGGTCCTCTTGGAGATATTTACGACGCCGCAAAACTTCTCTCCGCTACCGTTGGCTAAACACGGATGTGAGTTCCCCTGGTGATTGTTGATGGAGCACACTCCTTTTCTCTTCCGAGGTTCAGGCGCGCTTTCTTGCCTCCCGGCGGGCAGCGAGTGCCCTTTATTCGACAGCTTTGTGCGCACGCAGGTTGTGCACTGGCATCCACCTCTTAAATATAATATGGCCCGCGGTGTATAGTTTCGAGCAGATCATAATTCAAAAGGGTCGACGTAACGCACAGACTCCGAATTGCCCACACGCTCTTTTTACACACCATTCGAAGCGTCTCAGTCGGGAGTTTTATGAGCTCTAAAAGAAAAACGCTGCCTCCTTCGCTCACTGGCGGGCAACCGCAGCCGCGGCCCCCGCGTCCACTCTCCCAGCTACCGCCACGTCGTGCGGTCGGGCGCCGCCCGAGTCAAAGTCAACAAAAGAGAAAAATGTGTACCTTGATATTAATCATAAGGTTTGCGCACCGCAATGGTCTTCGAGTTGGTGAACTCCATAATCAAGATAGTTTCCATTTTTTTCTTGGTAAAACGATATTGGACAAGATTCAATTAAAAAAAAAGGTTAATGCTTCTGAATGTTTTCTTTCTATCTAATTAGTAAACTTTGTAAAGAAAGTGTTGTTTCAACAAATGAGGGGAAGAAACGAGAGGTATAAAACTTTCGCGTTTTTCAGTTCCCCTTTTGGACACCAAAGAGACACTGCCTTTGTGACTTAGCAGGACCATAACTAAAGGCCCGTTCACACTCTTCGTGACCGAGTACGACCAAGAGAGACCACACCGGTTTTGTGGACCGGATGCGCTACAGCGGAGCTGGTCCTAAGAGATTGCAAGAGGCTTAAAAACCGGTCTGGTCTCTCTCGGTCGTACTCGGTCGCAAGAGTGTGAATCGGGTCTTAAGTGACATTGCAAAGAAACGTTCTTTTAGAACAACAGAGGGAAAGAGTCTATGTTGTTAAAAGCCCTACATGCGAAGTCAAACTTTTTTCTCAATGCTACAAGCTCGGTGGTTTGCATCCGCTAGATGCGTGTTTGGTGTCGTAATCATATTGAACTGGTGTTGAGTTGATACACGTTAAAACCGATTAAATGTCAGTGCGTAACCACCTCGTGATACCAGAACGTCCGCTTCGAGCCAGATCCTGGTGAGAGGACCATCTAACCGAAACTGCTTTATTCGTGTCAGATAGCAAAATCTATACAACCGGGCCATAGAGATTTTTATATACGAAAAAAGCCCCGCCCTTCGCCGCGTGTTGCTTGTTTGCTTATTTTGGGGGGTGACCGGGGAGGAGGGGATGGGGATAAGTAAATTGCCCAAGACCAATATATGGACCTTTTCATATGAGTGTGCGGTTACCTGAGTGACACATAGAGGGCGCTCGCGCACCCGTCACCATAACGAAAGAATTCAACATTGTGAAAATGGTAAGAGAAAATTGGAAGGGTTGTGGTGCCGAGATGGGCATCGTGTGATGAACAGTTCTGTGTATAAAACTGGATATCCAAGAAAAGTTAGACATACAGCGACGCGGGGCGGGTAGAGTGGCTCCGGGAGTAGTGATCTTGATCAAGGGGTATAATATGGGATCATTGTCTTTCAAAGGCAGAAATACTAGCAGTGATACAGATATTGGAGATAGAAAGATAAAAATGGACAAAGAACCATGAACAATGTGCACCAAGGATAAAAATATGTCAGAACCTGTTACAAATTCAACTTTCCAGGGTGCACACATATAATGATTAGAGGCAGTTAGGTATAAAAGTAAACATGGCCATCGAAGGATTGTTTACAAAATAGCGCAAGGAACACGGTGAACTGCCACGAAAATATGGAATACAAAACATTCCCCAGACAAAAAAGGCATAGCGGAGCGAAAAACTAAATGGTGAATTACACTGGTAGATCCGGAGCACTTTCCAAAATCAGCGAGGGAGGCAAAATCCGCTCCGTAATACCCGCTCCAGATCGACGAGGGAGAGATGGACTCGCATTTTTAGAGCGACCCGCCCGAGACGGTCGGTCGTTCAAAATGGCCGCTGCTCGAACTTGACAAGCCGACCAACGCCTCAACCGACTGAGCTTTCGGACGACCAGTCACAACTGTCACTGTTTAGCTGCAGAAATAACACGCGACACAGGCCGGGCGAAAAACATCCGTACCGCAGAGCCCGTGTCACAAATAACGAGGAAGACGTCCGCGTTCGCCACCGCGTTGTACTCGTCTGCCGTTCGCCCGTCTTTTTTTCACAGGATGTTTCATCAGCCGAATTTCAAGAAGCTCTGTGAAGTTTCACTGTGACGTTTGATTGTACCAAAAAACCGACACCGAAAAGCGTTAGGTCCACCACTGTAATAATGGGTATGCATGCCCATATAAAACTTTATAATAAAAAATATAAAAAACCCTGAAAGAAGAAAGTCTTTGGCAGGATTTGAATCCACCATCTTTGTGAGTCCATTGTTTAGCGACTGAACTATTAAAAAAGGTATCTCCTCCCGCATGCGAGTGCAAGATATACTTTAATTATCACCCGGCAGCGTATTGTCAGTTTAGGGTCCTGCGTGCAAGCATGTTCGCGCGCCGTGCGGCTTTAGAAACGCTAATAAGCAAGGTTACTCGAGCTTTTGTATTGCTGCGCCATCTCACGGTGTTTTCCATAAATGGGAGCTAACTTCGCGCGCGCGCTTCGGGATCTCGGAGGCCATGCAATCTTCGACACAATCGCTCCGTGGCGAAGCGGTGCCGTTATGAAACCTCTCTTCTCGAAGCAGACGGCCGCAGAACTTAAGGCTGAAACTCCATGGAGCGAATTATGCGACAACTAACTGACGCTCTGCAGGGTGACTAACTGACGAACGCCGCCCGACGGCATGCTCGCTTTGCGCGCGACATAGAAGCCACTGTGCTGATTCCTCGCGCAGAGCAAAAGCCGCCGGGCAAAGTTCGTCGATTTTTCGCAGCATATTCGTCCCATGGAGTTTTTTTACGCGAGCTTATCGGAAACTTAAGAAAGAGCAGAATTATAAAGAGCCTTTACCAGAGGTCCCGCAGACAAACGTCGATAAGTGTAAGGCCTATCACAGATTTTATGCTTTTTAGTCTTCGTCATCATGATGAAGTTCGTACAAAGTTTTTTTTTTCTTTTCTTTTACGGAGGCGGCCTCTTTTGCCTATTTGCCATGGCTTCCAGGGTATTCTCCGACTTCAGCAAAACGGACAGCACCTAGTGGGAAAAAACTGAACTGAACGAAACAGGCAGTTTCACGATTTCTGCTCGTCCCTTGTGGCTTCCGTGACTACATGTTGTTTGAGGTTGGCGCGATGGAACAGTTGTTCCGGTGGCTCTGTTGTTACTGTCGTGTGAGCGCGTTGCCCAGGTCACTCTGAAGGCCGCGTGAACCAGACATCGTGCGGCGACCATTAGCACTGCAGTCCTTTTATCGCATCCCCGAAGAACGTCAAGCCTCCGGAAGCTCACTTACGCCAACATATCGCCTCAGGTTCTTTTGAAACATAGTGGATAAAAACCGGGGCACACCATTTTGAGTTCAATGCTTGCCTGGTGAAACTCGAGCGTTGTACGTTGAGCTGGCACATGTCACGGCGCGACCCGCCTAATGGTACGTTTACACTTGCGGATCCGCCAGCGAATCCGCCCAGCTTTTGCCGCTGGGGCGAAACGCTGGGCGGAAAACGCGGCGGCGAGCCGTATAGGTCCGGGACCTATTTCTGCCGCCGAACGAGGCGTTTCGCTGACCGGAAGTGACATTCTTGCGCAGCGCGACGCTGCCTACGTCATGAGTATGCGTTCTGTTGCGTTAATTGAACGTCAAAGACTTACGGTAAGAAACAGAATGGATTTACTATTTACATGACGAAGTTAATCTGCTGGTGTCGGTGATCGCAGTCGTTCCGTACGTCTTCTTCTTCGATCTGCCCCGAGCCAAACCGTTGCTTCGTCTTCCTCGTTTTCGTCAACCGCATATTTACACGAGCACTGTACGGCTGTTTCGCGTGAGTAGGAGGTGCCAAAATTACAATTCACAACACGTTCTTCCGGGAGCAGCAACGCCCGGGAGAGACAGCCGAGGTGGGAACTCTCGCGCCTTCTCGTCATATTTGACCGGATGTTACGAGAACAGCTGCCGCAGCCGCCGCCGCCGCCGCCGCTCGAAGGAAATAGATGTAAACGCAACCCGCTCGTCGCCGCCGCCGCCGGGAGCGGATCCGCTCCCGCGGCAGCGGATTTCTTCTCAGGTGTAAACGTACCATAAGGCCGCCATATTTGTCCGATAGTGGCGACCCCCATGGGTCGCTGGAGTCGCGAATAAAAGGGTCTACAGCTGTCACCTGATTTGCAACAGGCGGTCATCGTGGAGCTGGCAACCAGACCTATACGCGACTTCCATCGCGTGTTTTCGAACCTAGTCCGGCTTCATCGGACCGCCCGGCACTGGGGATATCTGCTTCGCTCGAGAAGGATGGCGAGCGAATCTTCCGCCATGGCGTTCTGTTCTAGGCGTTCTGCTGATTTTGCTGCAGAGTCGCCAACATAGACTTTCTTGCCACACCCGACTCCTTCGATGTCTGCGCCGCTGCGGATGTATACGCGCAGGGCGGGTTTTCCCAACGTTGTTTGGTTTGGGTCGCTTGGATCTGTGCTCGCGTAAATGTCTGCTCTTCTCCAGATAACCTGGCCGTTCCTTTCTTGTTTTCGAGGAACGACCCTGGGCGGCCCACCTTAATGGCGATAAAGAAAAATTCCGGCGCGGATTAGATCTGGAAGAGGCCTCAATTTACGACTCTCGTAAGCTCGTTGCCGGAGCCGTAAAAGACGCGCCTCTGCGGAGCTTGCCAGCATGTCGATCACAGGCACTGCCAGTTGATACTTTCTTGTGACAGACCCGAAGCATGGGTAAGTCTCGGCCGGCTGTGAGAACGACTTCGCTCCTGCCCACCTTTGTCGGCCTCTCGTTATTACGTGCGCTGTCCGTAGCCGTCCACAGACGCCATAGGTCACGCGGTCGTGCCAGGAAGGAATTTTTTTATCCATTTATTTATTTACAAATACTACAACATTCTCATGAAAAGTGTCGAAGGACTGGGCCTCTTTTTGTGGGCGGGACATAAAGATAAAAAAAGGAAAAGCCAGGATGAATAAAGAAGGCACATTTGTACCTCGCATATTGATACAAGTTGTAGAAACATATTTTTTTAACTACAAAAGAAAGCTTTATTAATGCAGAGCCCAGCAAAACGAACAGGAATAGGCAGGCACAATTAATGAGCAAACTCATACACTTCACACGCAAGTCCTTTGAGATAGTAAAAAGGGAAATATAATTTTGTATTATACGCTGAAACTAATCTAAGATAGACACTGAAAACCACTAAAATCAAAGCAACGGAAATGAAGGCGCAACTCATCAGCAACTTCACACATGAAAACGATTGAAACATTTGTTTAAACTTTAAACAGTGAAAAGAGCAATGCTTATAATAAGTGAGCAGATGCGTCATTTACAATCTCAGAAGACAAATAGTTCCAATCTTTAAGTTTTTCTAAAAAAGTGAAGTTTGAAACAATCATCGTGAGATCTATATTTTTTTGAGCGATAAGCAATGTTAGCTTCTTGTGCTCCTAAATGATTTTGGATTGACACAGAGTAATTTATAGATTTTCAAGCCATCATTATTGATGTTGTATGAAAAGGCGACTGTTTATTTTTCTAAAGTTGGAGTGGCTCGATATCTGCTATGCTGTACAGACTGCAGAATTATATTTATTATAAATAAATCTAAGGGACTTCTGTTGTATTCTTTCGAGTTTTTCTTTTCAATATTTGTTAAAGTGTGGGGATCTTAGACCATAATCATAACATCAGAATATTCTAAGAGATGCCTAATCAAGCATATGTACACTTTCAGTTTTGTGTCAGGTGTAGAGTGTCTTGCATTACGTCTTAAGTACCATAATTTAAAGATCGCCTTTTGGCACAACGACTCGATGTGGTCATTCCACCTATGATCAGATGTTATAGTAATACCGAGATATTTAAAAGATGAAACTTCTTGATGAGCACTGTTATCTAGGTGTATGAAAAAGTCAGTAAAGTCTTTTTACGAGTGATTTTAATAGAAAGACATTTTGTTTTGTTTTTATTTAACTGCATTTGCAATGTTTGGCACCGATTTCCGATCGTGTCAAGACTTGAGTTTATGTTTTCTTGGTCTGCATTGTTATTCATATCAGAAAAAAATGATCAGGTTGTCGGCAAAGAGGCGGAAATGTGTTGTTATTATGTTCAACTAGATCATTTATCTACACGAGAAAAAGAGGAGGGTACGCCCGAACGCGCCGGTAATGGTGGAGATCTCTGTCCTTTTGCCTCATCAAACTGATGCCGATTATATATGTAGTCTCAAGTGCACCGCAGCACGTTGACATTTCATAATATTTTCGGAGGTTTCAAAAGTAGTTTGAGGTGTGACACAGTATCGAAAGCCTTCGAGAAATGTAAACTTATAGCGTCGGTTTGTCTTCTCTATTAATATTCTCTGAAAAATAATAAACTGTTTCCGCAAGTTGCGTAGCCGTTGAAATATTTCGCCTGAAACCATGCTGTTCGGCAAAAGACGTTTTATTTGTTTCTAAAAAGAAAGGAAAATTTATTATGGACTATACGTTCAAGTACTTTGTTGACCGCGTGCATAACAGTAAAATTGGTCTCTAATTAGTAGTGTCCGTGGTACTTCTCGATTTGTGTACAGGTATCGACTTTTGCATATTTCCAATCGTCCGGTATTGAGCCCCCTCATTGTGATTTGTCAAATAATCAGTATAAAAATTTGGGGTACCATTCAGCGTACCTCATTAAAATTAATTTAAAATATTTTCTGGTCCTGCACTTTTTTGTTGTTTAATATCTAGACTAAGCAGATAAGCGATCACCCCCGCCTCTGAACAGACAATATCATGTTGTGTCTGAGGAGTGCAGTACTCGAAGGATTTTGTATGAGGGCATTGTCCAGAGAAAACACACTTTTCCAAAATCTGTTAAAGCATGTTGACATTTCTTGGCGTGCAGTGATGTCTGAGTCATTATTTATCAATTTATCCAGTTGCTCTTTGTTTGGAAAATGTATCACCAGTACCTACTTGGGTCTCTCTTAGGAATCGAGGCAAAGATACTTTATAGAATTGGTACTTTGATTTACGAATAGAAGTATTAAGTACTAGCTTTCGCTCTCCCATTTTTTAAGCATACTCTACCGCAGAAAACAGGCTTCTTTATCGGAGCATCGGTACTTCTACGTTTAAATGAATAATATCGCGTGTAATCCATGGCTTCCTACACTTCTTGGTACGAAGCATTCTCTTTAGAACATAAAGCTCTAAGCAATCTTGAACCAAATTTTTGGAAAACAACCACATTTTGTTGGCTTTACTGTCTGGGTAAGAATTGAGGTCAAGAAAATCATCATGCCTGATGTCAAACTTGTCGATTCCATTTGTATCCTGCGCTTTCCTTAAATCAATCACCAGGCGCGTGCTGTCATGAGTGGACTCTGGTACTTCGTGCACATGATGGATTAAATTTGAAGACAGCAACGTTATGATCGGCAGATTGTCTTCTGAGACATCACACAAAAAAGTACGCCTGGCTATTTCAGTTGAAAGAAACACAATATCAAGAATGCTTTATGCTGCACCTTGTATGCGTGTGGGTCCGGAAACAATGTAACAAAGATTTAGATTGAACGACATTTCGGTTAACAAGGTAGAGTCAGGACAATTTTAGTTCAAAGGATAAAGATTTTCCCAGTTTATACTGGCAAGGTTAAAGTCTCTTGCCACAATGACGTGCTTACATTTCTGCACAGGGGACGTAAGGTAAGGGTATGCATTTTAGAGTCACGACACGGTTGCATCAGGAAGCCGATAAACAGCACCAATAACAACGGGGAGGGGGAAAGAAAATGATTTTATTTTAGCCCAGCAAGACTCAGCGCCTTCAACGTCATCCAAGATAGTGAAGTTTAGCGTATCCTTGAACATGATAGCAACACTGCCCTTGCGAGAGCCGCGATCTTTTCGCATAATTTTAAATCCGGTGGAAACAATCTCAGAGTCGCCAATGGAATTATGCAACCATGTCTCAGTCATAATGAAGACGTCGGGTTGGTGTTCATCCATTAAAGTTTCCAGTTCATCAAGTTTGTTTAAAATACTTCGAACATTGACGTTAATGAGCTTAATATTATTTGGCTTTGGAGGATTCTGTCAAGTCGAAACATGTGAAGGAGGGCTTTTCTGCTTTGCGAGTATCTTCGTTCCAAACGTAAGCGTCACCGTACACGGGTGGTGAGCTGGGCTAGTTGTTAAGCATTATACATGGTTAAAGTCAGCCAGCAACGTGAGGAAACTGTAGAAGAATACAGGATACAGGATAGACGCCGAACTCACAGCTCACTATTTCATCCAGAAGAGAAGAAGAAAGAAGATGACATATAACACCCTGGCACGTGCTGATGGAGCGAGGACTCTAAGGCGCGGGGCAATGGCCTTTGCGCAACGAAGCATTTAAGAACAAAACTTCCTTTTCAGATAGAGTAACATCTCTTCTGGATGAAATATTGAGTTGTGACTTGTGCGTCTATCCTGTTTCCTGTATTCTTCTGGCAGTTTGCTCACGTTGATCGCTGACTTTAACCATGTATAAGTGAGGATGGAAAACGAGGGGAGTAATCTTCGCCAATCTAAATATTAAACACATTCAGCTTGGTAGCGTTTTTTATAGAAGAACCTTTTCATTGTGGTAAAAAAAAAGGAATTATAACTGGACGTGCCTTGTCTCTTTGCTCTTCCCTTAGCCTACGCATGCGCTCAATAGAGAGGACCTTGACTTCTAGAACCTTATTGAAGATGTTTGCGCTCACGTACTTTTTAAACCAGAAAAGAAATCGTGGGATATTTCAGGAATTCCATAAACGATCAGACTGTTGCGTCGAGCTCTGTTTTCAAGATCATCGAGTTTTCGTTAAAGATGTGACACTGCGGATGTTAAACTTCAAAGGTTCACCTCACCATCTTATTTTTTATTCTTCTGAGCGCAGCTTTTCAATCGACTGATCAACAGTTTCTAAACTCTGATAAAGTTTAGCAGGCACTTCACCGATTGAAGATTTCTATTTTTTAATATTGCAATTCTTCGGTTGTAGGCTCAGGGTTGAATTCTGCACCACCAGACACCGCCAATTTCATTAGTGAAAACAGAGCAGAAATAAGACCAAAACATGCATGAACTTGGCAGCAAAAAAGAAAAGACAGGTGTTAGTACATTTGTAACAGTCGTAATAAACTTTACTAGCATCCATAAGACCGCAGAACAGTTCAGCCAACATCGTTGGATTGCTGCGGCCAAGCCCAGCGCATAGCACAACTTGAGAAAGTGAAGCATTCGAATCGAATCAACAAGAGTGACTCTTTTACAGTGCTAGCTGTTATGCGCTCCATAATAATTCCAATTTTTAGAATAAGTAGTTCTCTGAGGTCTACCTAAATCTCAAAATGCATAACGCAAGCTTACCAACAAACATTTGTTATGCGCCATTGAGAAGAGATTGGGACCAAGGTGATGCCATGCGGGTGTTAATGTTGGTCTTGTGACCCAGTGGTCGGCTGCAAAGGACTTTTTTTTTGTTTAAATCATTGATGGGCAAAATACTTTTAAAAAAATGCATTGAAATACAAATACAAAATACATCGACAAAAATACAATTACAAATACAATACTAATACAATTACACTTTTGAGAAAATTAAGGATCTAAATACAAGATACAGACAACGAGAGTATTTGTTCACCTTCAAATACTTGTACAGATACATTTTGTTCCCATATAGTCTAATAATATAGACTTAAATTCAACCCCGGGTTAAAAAGTATACTGTACGCAAATAAACAGGGAGTTTATATATACCAAACATTCAATATGAGTTTAATCTCAAGAGCTCAGTTAAAGCAATAAAGACTCCTCAAACAACATGTTTTAAAATGACGTCTGAAAAATTAAATTAATCAATCAAAAAGTCAATTATGATGCCCAACCCCGTTCCACTTGTTCTACTCTTCCCTTTATTACCTTCAATGTTTCTTTTGAGCAAAGCGTAGCGAGTTTCATGCACTCTGCATAAGACTCCCTTCGCGAAGAACGCCCATTATAATATTTGATGGCGAGGAGCAGCGCCCAAAGTTGTATATTGGGCAGTATTTAAAATACAAGTATTTAAAATGCATAACTTTAGCACTTGTTTAAAGACAGCTCAAAAATACATGTCCTATTATGTAATTAAAAATAAGATACAAAATACTTCAAGTATTTTTAATACGTGTTTTGAATACTTGCATTTAATATACTGTGCATCCCTCGCGTGATTGGGCATTTTCATCGTGTTAGGATGATTCCGGAAAGCATCTAACTCTTACTATTTCATATAAAGTGCGGCGCAGAGTTTATTATAAAAGAGATCGCGAGAAAACTCTCAAACTTTCCTTGTGAAGGAAAGACTACACCTCTAAATATTTGTTTCCTCCTCAAAAATTACTTTCCAGCTGAAAAACATATATTCGAAGTAGACTGACAGGAACGTACCCTAACGGCTCGTTCACACTCTGCAACCGAGTACGACCGAGAGAGACAAGACCGGTTTTTAATCCTCTTGCGACGTCTTAGGACCGGGCGCGCTGCTGCGGAGCTCGTCCTAAGACGTCGTAAGAGGATTAAAAACCGGTTTGGTCTCTCTCGGTCGCACTCGGTTGCAAGAGTGTGAACGATCCTTCAGTTTGCAAGACACGTAACATTAAGCAGCCAAAATAATATTAGGAGCAGCCACGGCTGTTAAGGGCTGATGTCCCAGCGTCGCTTCGTTCAGAATTGCTGCTGAATTTAACTCTCGTCACGTACGTTCTTGTTTTCTTTAAAAAAAGAAGAGGAGAATTGCGTTCTATTGGCATTGGACACTCCAAAGTGGAACCGCCCATCACGACCACATTGAAACATCTGGGTTCCATCCGGGACACTTGGCTCTCAATCATGCATAACTTTGCTTCGTATAGTTCGGGTATTTTTTTAATGGAGCGAGCGGAGGACAAAGGTGTTGGTTGGAAGTTGCCGTACGGTTCTTGAGTAATCGGCTGGATTTCTATGGGCGCACACGACCAGTAAGTGGCTGCACTGGGAAGCGCGCTTGCCTCGGATCTCGCGCGAGTTATTAGAGAGTTTTCGTAGACCGCGTTTCCCCCTCCGCTAAGCCCTCCGCAACGAAGAAGCCGCTACTGCGCTTGGGCGCCCATGGCCTTGACTGTAGAGTTCCGGGTATCGTAGCGGGTTGCGGAGAGCATTGCGGGACGGCGAAAACCATCTACGAGAACTCCCTATTTACTCGCTTGTCGCTATCCCACGGTCCGACAAAAAGTGTGGGAGGTGTGTTTCTTTTTGCCCCCTCCACACGAGTCCTGTTGAGACCCGAAAGCCGCTAGCCGAGTCAATTTTCTTGAAATTTTCTGGCCCGTTGGTTTCCGCATTGTCCCCGCGGGAAAGAAGGGAGGAAGGAGAAGATAAGCCTCGCTCCCGTCAAAAAGAGTTCCTCGTGGCCCTCTCTTCCCTCGTTCGTAACTTCCCCGAACCCCGACATCTCTCCGGGCTCGTGCCGAAGAAAAGAAGCAATTTCCGCATTCGAGAAAGCTACGGAAACATCTTTTGTCAACATCTCGGTCGCAGTTAATAAGCGCCCTATTGTGTCCCGGCTGGTGGGCCGGCATCCGACGCTCTTCGACAAACCCCCTCACAAATTGACCGCGTACGTCCGGGCAGCGGAAAGCCAGCGGATAATCCTTCCGCTCGGCAGA
Source organism: Ixodes ricinus (assembly GCA_037355805.1). Classification (NCBI taxonomy): domain Eukaryota; kingdom Metazoa; phylum Arthropoda; class Arachnida; order Ixodida; family Ixodidae; genus Ixodes; species Ixodes ricinus. Next base: position 58,064 of record JAZHYW010003769.1, on the reverse strand, counting down.
GCCTCTCCGACCGAGCGGCCATTTGGAGCCCTTTTCAGGCACGCTCACCGCTTCCCGCCGCCACCCAGGTGTCGCTGTTGTCGTCGCCGTTGTTGTCGTTGTCCCCACAAAACTCGGGCTGACATGCTGCGTCGCCTGCGCGGCCACCCGGAGAACTCCGGCTTTGGACGGTCGGCCCGTTCGGTCACCCACTGTTCGCTGACAAATTGGCAGTTGGCGAGTTTTCCCCGGCGGCGCATATCAAAGGACGTGTTTGCTTTGGGGAACCTCGTTTCGTACCGGCTCTGTAGACAGGCTGGAAAATCGATTTGTTTTTTTGTGTGTGTGTTACTTGTATTTGTGCACTCTACATGACAGACAAGGAGGCGGCAGTTCCACGAGTTGGCATTTGCGGAATGGGAGGGCAAAACTCGATCCAGCAGCTAGCGCAAGTGTGGGTGTGTGCGTATGTGTGCGTGTGTGTGTGTGTGTGTGGGGGGGGGGGCATTTATTGAGCCCCGATTCGAGGGCTTCTACCACCATTATTCGGTTTATATACATCCCCAAGCAACGGCGGCTCCTTCTCTACGAGCTTTCTGTTGGATTTGTTATAAGTCTGCGGTGACCGCTAGGGTAAAGAATAAAACCGATCGTGAAATTAATGACCGAGTTCAAAGAAAAGCGTTATCCTTGCTCACAGTCTTTGTTGACTCCTGTGGTTTAGCGCCACTTTCGATTCTTCTGGCCCAAGTATGCACATGGAACGGCCATCGTTCTAAAGGTGACGTTAGGATAGGTATTTTCGTGGTCTTTCAACATCGTAGAAACTGCGTTAAAGTTCACCAGCTTTCTACTACGTGGTATTCGTCTTCTTCAATATATTATAAAATAAAATAAATGAAGATTTCGACCACCCTAAAACGTGCCAACTTCTCCCAGCATCACGTAAAGAGAAAATTCATGCTGTGAAACTGTTGTCTGCCCTCTGCTAATAACAGCTTCACAGCAGGAAACTACGTTGGAAGGAGGACCGTATGGTGTATATTTCCCTTAGATTGGGGTGTGGCTTGGGCCTTCTACTCCAAACATTATCCCAGTGTTATACTCTACTCCGTTCAACCCTAGGATGAAATTGCGGCGGAGTGTATAAGGTGCTCACGGCGTCCGCACAGGGCCTTGAAAACCTTGAAAACCCTTGAATTTGAAAATGTCATTTCCAAGTCCTAGAAAACCCTGGAATGTTCCGTTTGAAATCCCTGGAATTTCATGATTAGTCACCGGCACTGTATTTTAAGAGTAATAAACCACAACTATAAGTTTTTTCTTTGCATTTATATTAAAATTCTGCGAATATTTTAACATTCAAATATTAGTTTCGAATAATACGCTGTTTGATATGCTCTTTCGAGATGAACTGTGATACTCGCATTTTAACGCAATAACGTTAGGAACCTCGTGTCACAGTAAATCGTTGGCGTGGCAGAAAATTGGTAGCCTGCCGCGAAAATCCTGATTGGTCGATAAGGTTATGACATCCCAGTCACACGAACTCGCGCGGGAATTTCAAACAACCCACAACGCTCACTTGAAACTTGACGTCACGCGTGGAATGAAAGTAATTAAACATGACATATATTGCGAATTAAGTGTTGCCGCATGACTCAAACGATTTCACTCGGTAAAGTAATTCATTTGCCTTAAGAAAAATTTGAAGAATTTTAGGCGGCATTAAAAACCACAACCCTTCGGTTGCGAGCCAGACACGCAACAGGCCACGGAAGGCACTTTTTTTTTCTCTTTATTCCAGGCTACGCAAGGCACGCCTGCATGGCTTGGGAACAAGCGCGAGTTTATATGTTTAAATGTTGCGCTCGCTTTCCACTCATTTTCAGAATGTTAGCCGCGGCGGCTTAGCCCCGTTGAGTGCGCTTCTCGCCGAGCACCGCTGCGCTGCGGAGAACCTAGACCCGCGAAGCTTGCAATCGCGTGTGTCACTTGTCCACAGTGCACCGATGCTTGGTAAAAAGCTCGCTTAAACGGGGTTAACTCGCCATCTTAGAAAAGTAAAAATATCACAGTTGAGTGCTTATGAGAAAAGCACACTAAAAGCGAAATGGTGCACGTGGGCGCCTGTTCTATTTACAAACAAACGGAAGCCTTGTGAATATTCGCCTATAGAAGGAATATTTATAAATCCCTTTAATTAGGTCTAACAGGGTATCTTTGTAGGTTTAATTTTAAGTCATTTGCGATCGTTCATTTGTCATCGCAATGTGGGCATTGGATTCTCTGAGGTCACAGTCCCTAAATATAGTTCAATCAGAATTACCTTAGCTCATAAATTGGAAAGTGGCAGCTTAGGAACAACTTTCATGAGTTCAGCTGGGCTTTCGTTTAAGCATGGTGCAGTGTAGTGAAGGGCTTGGCGAAATTATTTCATATTTAATTCAAAAGTATTTTGTCAAAACCACGATTCGGTTCGAATTTACTTTTAACGTACTCTATTCGGACATGCCGAATTTGTATTAATTTGTATTAAAACATTCAATTTCTAGGTTTACAACGAGCAATTCTTATTTTAAAGTACAACATTTAAGAGGCATTTAACGGATGTGCGTTAAGCGCCTCAAAGCATTTGATGTAGTTTCGGTTGTGTCCGGTTCACCATCTTGTGATCTTGCTTTGTTTTGTCTCAGCGATTTGCAGTCTTTACACTTCCACATGCTGTATGTTGTCTGCGCTTGAGTGGCTCAATCTGCATATACTTTATGTGGTGCATGGTGCATGTGGATATGCTTGACATTGTGTGTGATTCCCAGGAAGTGTAAATTCCAGTGGTTTTGTCTTATGACGAATACAGGCTCTGAATCCAATAAACTCGAATCGGGTGAAATTCAAGCTTTGCAGAAAAGCGTTCACTATCTCGTCTACGGGGAGTCGGCGCTAAAAGCCAAATCAGGAGACACGGTGGGAACATGAAGACGGTAAAGATCTTCAATTCCAAGAGTAAGAATGGGCCTGGTGTCTCCATTCGTAGGAGTTGAACAGAATCTAATTATCGGCAACTCTCATTCCCCGGAATGGAGTTCGAATGGAATGGGTGTGCTCCTTCCGCAAACCATGCCTCCAAACAGAAATTTTGAGAAAGCACTCGCGTAGCAAAATACGTCGTCAAAGTTTGCTCGGGCTTCGCATTTCTTGTACTCGCCAGCCAACTCCGGGAACCCGGCAGCGCAGGTCACCTGCGCCCTTCAAACCGGCCCGGGCCGAAAACCGCGCCAATCGCCGGCGGGGGCTGAACAAATCGGCCTTAATTCGCATGTGCGGACAGAAGCGCAGTGTCGCCCCTCTCCCTCTTTTCTCGCCCCTTTCCGCGAGTCACGCACCAGGAAGGAACAGCCAGAGCAGAACCCGCAAGACGCAAATAACGAACAGAAAACAACGCCGGGAAAGAATAAAAATGAATATGGCGGCCGGTGCGCGGAGGAGGGTGGAGGGGCGAACAGGTGAAGGGCGCAGGTACGAAAAGTAAGTTCGCCAATCGCGGGCCACGCGTGTGCCAGGTATTTTCGGCGCCTCCTGGCCAACCCCTCCCCCCCCCCGCCCCGGGTGCTTCCTCTCCCCTCACGGGTCTCCCTCCCCCTTTTCTGCCTGGGTCTTCCTCGACGCCGGTCCATTCTCGTGAGCTTGTCTGATGAAACGCCGGCACAAGCCCACAATTCAACTTTGTCCTTAATTTGGAGATGAACAGTGCAGAATACATTTAGCGCGATAAAAATATGTACTTTTGTTTTAAGTTTGTTTCTCGATGTTTCGAAGTCATTAGGAAAGACGGGCGGACTTTACGGCTCGAAATTTGTTTTCGTTCCGCCCGAAAACAGCCGGTCGAGAATTGGCCTGTTTTAGTCGCGTTAACTTTCTTTTTCCATGGTAACGTAGCGTTGAGCCTATGCGTGTGAAATATATTCAGAGTCGTTTGTCATCTAAGGCAGACATTTAATATTAAAAATAGAAAAAATTATGAACTCCATTTTGTGGCCTTCAAGAAGCTGCAAATACGTCGATATAAGCAAAAAGGTTGCACAGATGAACTGAAGAATGACTAAATTTTCAGACGCAATTTACTGCAGAGCCTCAATTTCCAGCCGAGCTTCAGGCCTGTCTTAACGTTCAGAGAGGAGTGGCAAGTCCAATGCTGACTCATACCTGGATAATATTTCTGTTACTTTTATTAACATTAGAAGCGTAGTGCATAAACGCGATGATTTATCGTCAGTTGTGGACTCGGCCGGCGTGGATAGTGCTGCTCTCACCGAGACCAGGCTTTCAATTCAAATACGCAATAGTGCAGTTTTCAACTGCCAGAAACGTGTTCATCTATACCACCATGACAGGGCAGAAAGAAACGGTGGCGGCGCGTATTTACGAACTTTTTCATATCAACATTGTTTCCGAATTTGAGATATTGTAGGTAAGTCTCCACTTAAAAAACAAAAACAATTTTTTTACAGGTGTGTTATCACCCTTCCACTGCAAGTGCCTCTTTTGTTGGAAAGATTCACGATTCGATTAACACACTCACTGTTCGCTTTCCAAAAGCACCAATAATATTGTTAGGCGATTTTAACTATCCTTCCAAAGTTTGGTCAAATGTACATGCTTTCGATAGTTGTCTTTCTTCGGAGTGCCGTGAGCTTTGTATACGTCTTTAGATTTTAATTAATTGCAAATTGTTACGCAACCTACACGTACTGCGGCATCAACCGCTTCTTTGTTGGACCTCATTTGAACGACATCACCCGACATCATCTCTTCAATTACTCATGTGCCTGTTCTTAGTGACGATTCTTTATTTCATTCTTATTAAATATTCATAAATGTTATATATCAAAGTAAATTAAGAACATATACAACTATGCAGAGCTGACTTCGTTGGAATAAATAATTAAATGTGTCTCTTCTTAGGTGAATACATGCATGGCTTTGATGAGCTCTCCTTTAAAATAACTGGTGCTTTCTTAAAACAAAAAGGCTTCGTCACTTATAAGTGCTCATGTGCCCTTCATACGATACGATTCCTCGCCTTGGTATAGCGTTACCTTAAAAAAATGTCAACTAACAAAAAAACGAATGCTTCATGCTGCTACGCGGTTGGACTACGATCAACGATGGGCATCATATCATATTGCTGCCGATTTGTAGAAAAAGCAGTCGAAGAGGCGAAAACTACTTTTTTCAATAGTACACTACCATCCACGCTGAAAAAATAATACCCGTCAATTTTGAAAACTTAATAATCCCACTACCAGTGCCGATGTAACACTCAAGGATAGCGACGGCGTGAATGTACCAGGTGACGTGTGCCTTGCTACTGAATGATGTGTTTGTTAGTTCCTTTTCAATGCCCGCTAGCTCAAGCGATCCAGTTCTTCAAGTCTGTGATATTCTGCAAAGGTTTCCAGTTATTGTGACCTGTGGAGGTGTATAGGGAACATTATTGGAAATCTTAGAGCATCAACTATCGCAGGCATCGATAATAGTAATGCGAAGTTATTGAAGAATACTAAAATGTACTCCAGTATTATCTTATCCAAGCTATTTACCAGTCCCTTCAACAACATATAGCTACCAAGAGACTGGAAAGTGGGGAAGGCGATTCCTCTGCACAGAGGCGGTGATAAACATAATCCCTTAAATCGTGTATTCTCGTGCAAAATCCTTGAACATGTAATTTGTTCCAATCTTATTAGCCTTTTGGATTCATACTCTTTTTTCACCTGTGCACAGCACGGCTTTCGTAAATATTAGTTATGTGAAACCCAACTTCTAACTTTCACTCATGACCTTCACGCCGCTCTAGACCGGGGTTCCAGGACTGACTGCATATTTCTAGATGTTTCTAAAGCTTTCGACAAGGTTCCTCACGTGCTTCTTCTTCATGAACTTCATAACCTAAACATAGATTATAATTTACTCGCTTGGATAGAATCGTTTCTAACAAACCGCACCCAATTGTTCAGGCTAACGGAACCAGTTCATCACCCTCGCACGTTAGCTCCGGTGTCCCACAAGGTTCCGTACTCGGCCCACTCTATTTCTTATTTATATTAACGACCTTCCTGCATGTGTCTCCTCTTTCATAAGCCTGTATGCTGACGATTGTGTTATTTATTAAGAAATTCTTAACGATTCTGACATCTGCTGTCCTTCAAACTGATATTAATAATGTCACTCATTGGTGTGCAGATTGGCTCATGGAACTTAACATTTCTAAATGAATATCTATGAAAGTGTTCTGTCAAAATAACATCATGATCCTTCTACTACATCATATAATTCAATTCTGCTTTCGCTTCGTCCTATAAATATCTTGGTGTTCATCTAGCCAATAACCTCTCTGGAATATCCATGTCGATTATGTCGCTAAAAGCGCTAATCAATTACTAGGCTATTTCAGAAGAAACTTTTCGCTAGCTCCTGTGTCTCCAAAGCTTCTTTTATACGAAACTTAGTTCGCTCTAAACTGGAATATGCATCCCCTATCTGGGACCCCGGTTTCACCCTTGCATCTGCTGTTGAGGCCATTCAGAATCGTTCCCGCTCGTTTCATTCTTTCAAACTATCATCTGCAGAGCCAGAGTCACCTCTATGAAAGCATCTGTACCCTTACCAAACCTCTCCCTTCATAAAACATTATCTCGTTTATGTCTTTTTCACAAGATTTATCACTCTAATCCGACATTTCGTGAAACATTGTTGATAGAACCATCTCATATATCATAAACAAATCAGCAGTTAAATCTAGGCATCCCTCATTGTAACACCTTATTTAATGCCGCCGCCTCCCCCCCCCTCCCCTCCCCCCCTTCCCCGAACGTCTATAGATTGGAATTGCCTTCCCGCGCCCATAGTCTCAATACCTGATGCTGCTGATTTTAAAATTACGATTACTAATTTTTGTTATTTTTCTCAGTCACTGTTTTTGTGCTTGCATTGTTTGTTGATATACTCCTATATTTTTGTGTCAAAACTCACCCTTCTCTGTAATGCCTTCATGCCGTGAGAGAAAATAAATGGAATGAAATGAAAATTTACTACGCCATTCTCGATATAGGGACGTACCGCGGGCTGGTCGACGCGATGGCGCAGCACAACGGACCAGCGTTGCGATGGACGAGGGGCCGCTACTTCGGAACTGTCGTTCGTGGTACTGGCCAATCGATCTTCAAGCGCAGAACATCGAGCGGAAGGGACATAATGCGAAACAATTGAACGACAAACGGTGCACGCAACTTCTACGTCATCGTCGTTTGCTACACACACTCGGAAAAGTGGAGAAAAAAAAAAAGGAAACGTAATCGGGTGTAGCCACGTGACTTCCGGAAAGTCTATTCACCTCTATCTTTCTCCTCCTCCTTGGTAAGCACATCGTCCAGATGTCGCGGCCATGAGCTTCCGTGCTCCTGTTTCAATTTCCAACCGTTTCTTTTTTTTTTTTTGCTTTATTAAGAATGTACGTGACTCTGTAGGAAAATATTTATTGGGTAGTGTCCTAACATCATATTGAATCTTCGGGCAAAAAGTTTAAGATTGTAAGATTATCCTGTCTGAATCGTCCCTTATGTGTCTCTACTTTCTAAATGTATGAAAGTGCACCAACACGCTCAAATAGTACAAGCCAAAAGAAAAAATGGGAGGATCCGCGATTTTTCGGGCTATCCCAATTACCTATATTTTCGGAATCACCTTCCTTTACCCTTTCTGATATGCTATTTAGTAATAGCAAAATTCAGAATAGTTATTGCGAATCTGGCAAGGTGAAAATGATACCAAAGAGAACATTCAAATATATTCGCGCTTTTCAGTGCCGTGACGTCAGGGGAAGGCAGGCTTGCAGGTCGAGCGGGCACTCTATAGAAATGGCTATATGCCGAGCATTTGTTTCGGGCTGCTGAGAGGCGGGAGCGAACTTCAAAGAGGCATTCATTTGACACTCAAACTGCTTGCAATCAGTCGGGAACAAATTCTACAGTTCAAAGAGTGAACCCCTGCCTTCCCTGACGTCACTTTGTCATTGTTTGCCAGTAGAGCAGTGGAGACTTCCACTTTGAAAAAACATGGTGAGGAGCAAACATGTAAACTCAATAACTTCGCCAAAACGATTTATTTTGACGCAATATTTGGGTTACTATTGCAGCGATGCTTGTTCGTGTGTTCTTAGCATATTTTCAGGCAGATCGGGGACTACGAAGAGAATGCCGGAGTACCCCTTTAAAGGAGCGGTGCAACGATACTCAATTGGAATGTTTTTCTCTTTACACGAGCTTACTGGCACACCTGGGACTCAAGGATACTCACACGCAACGCCACTGGCCAAGAAACTCCTTTGTTGCGGTGTAATTTCAAGGACAAAATCGATCATTTTCATTCAATCTCTCCTTTGCAAAATTTGATGACGTAACGTGGGGATCACAGTACACCCATATGACGATATTTGAATGCGGTTCATAGATTGGACCCGAGCATTGCGTGGGCACTCGATTTGGGCTCGTGATAATTACTAGCTCGAGAAGCATTCGGGTAGTGGCCCGTGTCCAGTCGCTGCAACGACGACAATAGCCGAGCCATAACAATGCCTGGAACTCAGCGCGTGTCCTGTGCTTTGCCAACCCCAGCGCGTGGCTATGATCAACATTGCCGGCATATAATCGGCTCCAGATCACGTGGCCGCTTGTTCTGGCTGCGAGTTGAGGGGGTGAACGCTGCTCGTTTTTCTTTAAGTTTTTTTCTGGGACTTCTATTGCGTGGGGTGAAAAACGAACGCGTGTTTCATAGGTCATTAACGTCAGGGATCCGTTTTAAGCGGTATTTGCGGAAAGTACAAAAATTGTTGCATCGCCCCTTTAAGCTTTCGGTTCATTCATACAGCACGGGCTGGGAGCCGCTGCAGCGAGTCAGTCAGCGATCTCGCGCATTCTCGCCTCGCCTATCCAGGGCAGGTTTTTGTCCTCCGTTCCCACGTGCAGCGCGGGTCCGTCGCACGAAACGTCTGGCGGCATTCCAGCGCGGAAAGAAATGGGCCCCGCTTGCGGTCGGCTCTTCTAATGTCCGGGCTCGCCTATCGATCAGGCGGCGCTCGTCCGCGGAACGGCCCGGCCTCGTCAACAAGGGCAACCGGTTGCCGTTGTTGGCCGAGCCCCGCCACCCGATTGGCCGGGATGCGGACAGCGCCGTCGCTCCATCCTAGAGTTTCCTGCTCCCGATGTTCACGCGCGCGATTAGTTTCAGCGTCACGTGAAGCCGGAATGCCCAGAACACATTTCAATGCGCCTTAAATTTAGAAGTATTCAGCCACTTCCACGGAGAAACGCGGCGGAGATTTCTGCTCTAAGAAAAAACGGCTCGACGCGAGGCAGCGTCACAGCTTCATGCGACATCGGAGCTATTTGTTCTACTTTTCATTGATGTCAGCGCATGCTTAACGGCCTGAGCCTCTGTAAAGGCACGGACATAGTGCCGTTTAATGTTTGCCCCATTTTGAACGTGAAACGTTGATTCGACTGCAGCACCAACATCACGTGAATCGTTGCGCGCAAAAAAAAAAAGAAAGAAAAACGGAATTAGTGCGCGGGATGGTGACATTTTCTCTCTTTCCTCTCTCTCTCTTTCTTACCCTCGTTAGCCAGACAGGAATTGCATTGAGGAACACAAACCGCGGAAGGACATGTTGCGATTCAAGACGCTGCCGGTATAATCCTCACCCGGCGTGTCCGCGCAGTCGTTTTCATCTGTCTGAAAGCCAGTCGTTTTCTTTGTTATATAATATATGCTTCGATTGATTACCTGCTTATAATCAGAAATCTTCGCGCTGATCACCGTAGTGTTGTCTCGTTGTTGAGTCACCTGCTTGGCTAATCGCATGCAGCCCGCGATTGGGGAAATGTGAGAAACATTACATTCACCGCCCGTTCTGGTTCGCTGTGGAAGTAGGCGGCCGATGGGGACCGTGCACTCAGAATGTACCAGTTGCAAAACGTGCAGCGCCCTCCACCGGCGCCGGAAGGTATTATGATAATTGTTTATTTAGAACCGGCTGTCACTGACGAACAATGATCGAACGCAAGAAAGCGGGCGAGGGCCTGCAGGCGAACAACAGCGCTGACCTCTCGTATTTTTCCCTCTCCTCGCTGTCACGAGGTAGAAGGTGCGGAAGCAAAGCAGAACGTCCCAGGAGCCCTAGACAGGACGTTCCATGATGTGGTATGCTAAAATTTGGTCAGCTGTCATCGTCATGACACTCGAAGCCGCAATATTGGAGGAGTTTTGCCATCTTACATCTATGAATGAGGCGCGTCTTTATTAAACTCAATGTTCACAATCTTCACAACAGAAAAAAAGAAAGACATCCGCGATATTGAGGAAAATGAGGCATCAGCGGCAACGTAGTTCGCAAAAGACGTCACCGTAGCTTTTCTGTCCTATGTTAATGTATAGTGCAACCCGTTTATGTCGCCGCTCTATCTTATTTATTTATACAGTATCGCTATCGCTAGTAACGATGTGCGTTGTGACGCAAACAAAAGACACGGACAACAGATGTTAACTTGAAGTGAACCTCATGTAAACCTTGCTGCCACTGTTATCTGTGCAACCGAACTGTTCACCGCAGCAGAAAACAATTAAGGCCAAAGGAGAAATAAAGTAGCCCTAGTTGAGTACATCAACGACCAAGTCTCAGTTGTCGAAGTTCGTCTTCGTGATTTGCCTCAACTGGCAGTCAGACGATATTTTGGCCAATCCAGTTAACGTTCCAACGGCCTTGATCGAAGTTCCTGTTTGAATGATTTGCCCTCAACTGGCAGTCGAAGACGATATTTTAGATCGGTAAAATAACGCCCTACTTTATGTTGTTACTCTAAAGTCGGCTTCTAGCAGGCCTCAATTTCCTCCCATTGGCGAGAATATTGAAAGAGATGACGTTTTTTATTCAGAGAGGAAGTCGTCTGCTTCTGGCGCAGGAGTTGCGGTGACGTCAGAACGACACCGAGATCTGATTGGCTTTGATTGATGGGATAGTGGATAGACGTCGAAGCTAGATGCCTCGAGGTCTACCCACTATTTGTTTTTTCAATCAGCCAATGAGAGCTCGGCGTTCTGAGATCATCGCTACCCCCGTGCAACAAGCAGACGAACTTGCGCTCCGCATTTGAAAAGAACTGGGCCCTATGTCTAGGGTGTTCTCTGAAGACTGATGATGATAATGGAGACGTTTTTGATCTACATGAAACATATGAACATGAGACCGTTAAGTGGTTTCCCGCATGCGCGCCATCTGACGGCGTCCTCCGCTTCGTGCGCAGCGCTGCAAGGACAAGCTGAACACGCTGGCCGTGTCGGTGATGAACCAGTGGCCCGGAGTGCGTCTGCGCGTCACCGAGGGCTGGGACGAGGAGGGTCACCACGCGGCGCGCTCGCTGCACTACGAGGGCCGGGCCGTCGACCTGACCACCAGCGACAAGGAGCGCTCCAAGTACGGCATGCTGGCCAGGCTCGCCGTCGAGGCCGGCTTCGACTGGGTCTACTACGAGTCCAGGACGCACATCCACTGCTCCGTCAAGTCCGGTGAGTTGGGCTGGTGGGCAAGGACGCCTTGACTCTAGGATCGAACCCTGAAGGAATGGTGCACCTTGGTGAAAAGCAATATTTTATACGGGTATGCAAGTTTTGTACTTTCAGCAAACCAAAATGTTTACGTAAAGTATAAATGTGGATCAGGTATATGATCCGTAGTATTATATTAATATATTTCAATAGTGCACTTGATATAATGATTTTTAGGGAAAATTCCCAAGGTGGAGAAGATTTACAAGAAACTAAATTCTCTTTTACCTGAAATGGCGCGCAACTCGCGCCCTCTATAGGCGACTCGTGGCCGCTGAAGGAATCCGTCTGGTCCGGGATTCGATCCCCGGACCTCTCCAAGGCTAGAGGAACGCTCAACCAACATAGCTAACCAGGAGCAGGCAGTTAACAGATCAAACTGATGTTAACAGTTGCCACCACTCTTCATCATAACCACCGCAAGGATGAGATTAACACAATCATTTGATATGTATTTTAGCGGCACGCTGCGCGCTTTGGCATAGTGTGAAAACTAAAGTGTACAGTGAAGATATATGTACAAAATATTATAATTAAGATACTGTGTTTTCTGAGTTTATTTTTTGTTAAATTCGGAGGGTGCTTTTCGGAGTTTATTTTTCGCTAAAGATTCGCAGTTTATAGGACTTTTTTTTTAGATTCTCAATTTTCAGAAATTTTGAAATTAATTTGGTTCACATTTTTTTAGAATTAAAACAAAAATAAATATGATACCCAAACGTGAATAAATTCATAAAAACTTACCTGTATTGAATGATATACGCGTATGTTGCAGCTGCAATTTCCATTAGCACTTTTGCCATTGGCAATGCTTACTGCCCCACGACAAATCGCATCGTCTGCTTCGGCACTTCAGTTTTCCTCCGCTCGATTTTTCTTCCACCCATAGTTATCTAGATTTTACTTCTCTACTTTATATTTTATCATCCTTTAATAGTGTATTGCTAACTAGTTTTTGTACATATATCTTTCTGTATCTCACCCTCGCGTGTGAGATATGTGGAACGACGAAGGAGCGTCCACGACTAGGAAGGCGTCGACGCGCTTCCATTGGAGCGTTGGATGCGACATGAGCGCTGACACGACTTTGGGATGATCGGCGGGAGGACCTCCGACGCGTGCGATGAAACATGAAACTCAAGCATGAGCACGACGCCGAACCGAACAGGGCAAAAGCGTAGCAGAACCACGTGGAGGAGCTGGAGCTCCGAGCAACGCTAGGACTATAGCTGAGTGAGCGGAGACGCTCAGCGTTGCCGCTAATTACAAAAACAAAAAAACACTTTGCTTGGGCTTAAAGTGGACTTTGTTAAAATCACTCGACTAAACTCGTCATTTTATCTTTTTAATATTATTTTTTGCTTCCTTTTTTGCTCTTTTTTAACCTAAAGCTAAAAAATAGGCCTCACGGTGGTGACGAACCCGATACCAACCTTATTTCTGCGTGGCTCGCGGTATTCACACTAACATCTTAGCCGGAATTTTATAAACACCCGGTATATTTGCACATTAGCTGCGGTAATATCTTTATAGTTTCCTAAAGGGTACAGTTGTCACTCCAAATTTTATAGTTTCATGTTTGCGTTTCAAATACTCGAAGCGTGCGCTAGCACCATCCATCTTCCCCTGGTGGGGTGCTCTTCTCCCAAGTACACGGCTGCCTTGAGGCGAAGCAAGACACAGAAGCTTGGACTGTCCCCTTTGGCAGTCTCGCTTCTCCGCAGTGTGCCAGTGCTTGCTAGGAAGCGCGCTCAACATGCACCTGTATTTGAGCGGGCTAGAGCAGCTCAAATGGATCACGTACAATTAGAGATACTGCATAATTTCTTAACACTCTCAGTACTCGGAATGAAAGCCAAATGGAATAATGGGCCAGTTTCTATAAGATGGAACAAGGAGAGGCTGCTCTGTGCTTTTATTTCACTTGTTGTTTTAGTACGTCATTGCCTATGCCAGAAGGTATAGTTCAAACAAATCCCAATACTTCTTGCCTAGACTACAAACCTCGGCACAAAAAAAAATCATGAATCATAAAGAGGTGGACGGGGCATTTGTGTGTACCGCTGGTGTGATTATGTTAGATAATAAATAATTTAGAAATAATATTATGAGAAGTATAATAATTTATAGAAGCAGTACCTGGGGTGCAGATACTTTGTCGAAATGTATGGTTACGTGCATTATACATAACTCCGTCAGAGAAACTTCGAACGTGGCACTGTGGGGGATTATCTGCGAAATGTTTAACTCCATCGTGAGACATTTTAATCACATACGAACAATTTTCATAAAATATTCTCATCGCGCAAGGTATAAGATCGTGTATATATAAAGCACTTATAGTACGGCTGCCATAACACTAGCAAGGAAACACGCAGTGAATGCCGAAATATAAATCTTTCTGATTCCAATCTAAAAAAAAAATTAACCATATTTTTTTTATATTTATAGTACCCGTTCTATTCTCTATGAGAGTTTTAAGAGTAATGGTTTTTGCTCACATGGTGCTATAGATAATTTTCTCCGCTATTAAAGATGAGTCAGTTTTGGGCATACTTCCTCTATACAGCATGCCACAGACGTCAAGCCCGTAAAATACTTGACTCCATTTGCACCATCCCTACGGAAAACGAGCAGTTGGATGCACAGCAGGCTGCCGGAAAGCCCGACGTTGCAGATGCAGTTTGAGGAAGCAGTATAAACCAAACCGTGGTGTACGTCGGTATCACGGTTTAGGAGGAGGCTGTAAAATATTCGCACAGAGTGGCACGGATATCATGTGGAGACTTCTTTTCGAATAGTGTGCATTCATTGCTGGTCATATATGCTTCCATTGCACATTGAATGCGTGCTGAATTCAAACTGTTTTCGCGTTTATGAAAGATTACTGTTTTGCACTTGAAAAAAGGTTGCTATTTGTAGTTATTTATTTAACTTTTGTACCAACTTTTTAGTATCTCCACACACGATTGGTATACAAGGAAATGGTGCATCACTTCAGAACTAACACAGAAACAAGTCATACGACATCAGTACAGATTGTTAGAAAAAATGCTAACTTCTGACACTCCTGAGTCATATACATTTTGAATGCCAGCAATAACGAACATGCTGCACACACGTTCTGCATAAAAAGTAGCCGTGTTACCCGAACTAGTTCAAACAGAAACGCAAACGAACAGAGAAAAGCAGTGACTCACTATCAACGCTGGGCTTACATAATCCATTGCAGAAGCATGACATCGCGAATTTTCCCTCATTTTGATAATCTCCTAACTTCAACTGGTGCGTGGCAGAGAACAGAAACAAGAAATCTCCCGCACAGGTCCTCTCCACACTCTAAAAAGAAAGGCGGGATAGTAGCAGGAACAACAACTCGTCTAGCGATACTTTCCTTCCCGCCAGCGCTGCCTCGACTCTCGAGGCATGTGCGTAGTCGTTGCCTGCCCGTTTTCTACCCCGTCTCACCTCGCGATGGACCTCGGAAGACCCTACGAGCCATCTCCACCAATCCAATGCCGTCTGACGGTCACGTGCCCTTCCATGAGGGGGTCAAAGTCGCATAACACATTCGCAGCGTTGCATTCGCTGAGGTGGCCCGTAGCGTCCGTTACAGTCCACCGTCGTAAGGTGGAACGGAGTGTACCCCTTTCCGACCAACGCGCGGCGTCTAGGATGATGTTCCCGCGGCGGTGAAGCGGCCAGACAAAGGCGGGCGCCCCTGAGGGCCGCTGTGCGGGCTCTGGGCAGGCAGGGGGACGTCCACCGGCGGGTGCTGAGAGGCGATTAGAAGGGCCGGCAGAGACCCCCGAGGGTTGTTGATCGCAGGCCCGATTCCGCTGACCTTGACGGACGCCCTCGGCCAATCCGGCTCTTCCCGTGCTCGCCCACCGCGGCGGTCTTCTTCGGTCGGCGGCGGGTGCGCAAGAATTTCCAGGGGCTGCGCGTTATAATTCATACTTCCCGACCTCCATTATTTTCTCCCGCAACACTCGGAGCCGGAGAGAGCGCCACGTCGCGATGACAGCGCCTCTCTGATCCCTAGCGGCAGTGTGTTAAAGCTCTCCCTTCCGAGCCCACGTGCGTCGATGTCCTCCTCGCACCAGGTCGTGGTGACTACCGTTGGTGGGCAATTGTTGCACGGTCAGTCTTTAAAACATGTTTACGCAACGAACATGCAGCGTTTCAGTGATCAAGCCCATGTTGGAAATTTTGGGACATCTGGTTTTATTTCGTTTTATTTTCTAGACCCGTAAAGCCTACACAAATAAAAATAGAAGGCGTCTCTTCTGTCACGTCAATTTATTTAAATAAAACGAGCGGTAAATTATAATGTTTAAACACTGAGACGGTGTAGAAAACTTAAAGATAAATCAGAATATTGTTTGCTCGCGTTGTACGAATAAAACTTTGTTAGCTGGGTTTGAGACGCTGTCTGTCACCTTTCTTCTCTCCTTTCTAATTTATCTTCGAAATTCCTTCCCAGTCCCAGGGAATAAGTCCCAGGGCTTCCCAGTCCCAGGGCGACGGTATTTTTATTTAGAAAAATAATTAATAATGATACATGTTCCTACTTCATGTAAGCAACCAAGCTTCAGCCCACATTGCACTGGTGCAAGCTAAGCTAAGAACAGATCTTTTAGTATTTGCGGTTATAGATGATTAGAAATGAGGAGTTAACCGAGATATCTTGATTTACCGTTCGAAGGAAGGGCCTGAAACTATCATAACGTAGTTTTTTTTATACAGAAACATATAAATAGTGAAACAGTTGAGTGTCTCTTTACAAAAAGTTAAAGCCACTCTATTTCCATATATGTGCATTTTCCGGTCTTAACCGTTCTTGAACTTTGCGGTGCGCGCTAAAGTTTTTCGCATCTCGAGCGGCGCTACAACAAGTTCGATGGTGTTTGTAATTAGCATGGTGGAAGCTCGAAATCATTCCGCTCTGAAAGCAACACTGCCAACACCGTCAAGATTAAAGTTCTTACATCCCTTTAATTTCCGTCGATGGGAAATCCCTTGCTGACGTCATAGTCAGCATTCGGCCAATCGTGGCAGGCCGACCAGAGCGACGCTTTTGATCGCGCACGTCGCCAATAGGGAGTAATTCACAGGCAGCCGTAGCTCTGTGCGTAACTGCTTGGCGCGTGCTAACGGTGAGCTTCCAGCTATTTTGCAACGTGTATTCCGGACCATCAAGATTGCCGGTCTTTGCAGCCTTTTAATGTGAGCTCGTTCTGAGCATGCGCTCTCAGCATCGCCCTCAAATATGGCGCCCAGCGAATACCCTCCTATACTACTCATATGGCAACAAATATCGGAGATCCGATACACAACCTGTTCGAACCAGTGTAAACATTTTGCGTGCTGACAGTGAGCAATTTCGTTTTGTGTGTGTGTGTAGCCAGGTAGATTTGAAAAAGGGGGGGGGGGATAGTGTCGAGCAGGTACCGGCACTCTAGAAAGCCATTCATTGGATTGGGCGCTAGCCAATCAGCCGCGTGGGAACACGTGACCGCAAGAGGCGTGGCGCAGTGCCACTCCACTCGCGCCGATGTGGCGAGACGTGAACGCTGCCCCTTTATGGGGAGTGCGTTTCCTCTCCGTGGTCGGGTGTTGCTACAGGCCATGGGCTCTGTGAAAGAAATAGCCGAGGCAAAGAAGGAGCTCGTCGATCGTCGCAAACGACTCTAAATTCTGGGGTTCCCGCTAAGGACCTTCGAAGGGCCCCGAGACGGGACGCCTGGGGTGCAGGCTGAAGTCCGCCCGGAGGACGGAGACATTAGGAGTACCAGGAATTGCGCACAACTCCGCGATCGCTGAAGAGGGCGGTCTTGCTCACGACGTCCCCTGCTCCCGTGGGCGTCACAGCGTCGGTGGGTGTCCCGCCCTGGGCTGTTGGCCCCGGCGTGTCAATGGAGACCAGGCCAAAAGAGGACAAGTCGGCCCGCTTTCGCATTATACAAAAAAAAAATCACCCTTCTTTTTTTTTTTTAGTATACAGCTTGTGTTCAGAATAAACTCTTCACTTTCGTACCTGTTTTCTAGGTTAGCTGTTTTATATTTATAAAAACACCATTACGTGTTTTACCTGTTTGCTTTCCTTCGTATCCGCTTAGTTATTTCAAAGTCTCCTTGCAAGAACACAAACAAAGAAGCATTTTCCTTAGAGGATGAATCATTCATTCAAAGAGAAAGACGCACTGCGAAGAGGCGATAAACCTTAGAACTAGCTGAATGAAAAACTGAAGAAAAAACACACTAAAAAAAACACATTTTAGCTAGTATATAGCCACCCGCAGCACAGACTCAGTGAAACAAGGGATATGAACAAACGTCGTCGTCGTTTTTCTTTTCATTACATTTCTTGCAACCTCCATCTTACGTTCTTGGATGTCACTACGTGAGAAATGTGGTAATTCAAAGACCCGTCATATGTAAGCAGATAGCATTGCCGGTTTAAACGCCGATGAAAAAGGACACAATAATGTGATTATTGAAGATGTTAGCTGGAAACATGATTTAAAAAAAGAAGCATTTCTTCGATAGATAATACTGTTTTGATTGCAGTTCAATTGTACATATAAGAACGGTACGAACAAAATGGTCTAGTTAAATACCGGAAAGAATAGAACATGAAGGACTGACATGTTTTAAGTATTTACTCTTTCTAGTATTTCAAGCTTATCACCAACGCGCTCAACGAAAGTAGAAATGGTCTAGTTAGCACATTTCCCGAGAACTGAAAGCGGGACGAACGTACGACTCTTCTATGAGCAAGAGACATGCGGTCTCAAACACGTGGCCAGGGGTCTCAAACACGTGGCCCGCGACTCTATGGGACGCGGTCCGCAAGCGTCCCTCGGTTGAGAGCCCTCGTTCCCATGCCTGGAGCGATGCATGCGCCATAAATATTAGTTTGATATCGTCGAATCATTTCCGCTCGTAAAGAAGCTCTGATTGTATAACGTGTTAACACATTTTGTACTATTCTGTTGGTGTTTTCTGTACTGAGTATTGCTTCGTCTAAATATTTGCTTCTCAGTACTTTCTCGTGTACATCAACCGGACCGGCACTAACACTGCTAGGCAAGAAGCGCGAGCTCCTTGGTCAAGGAGGCACCTCGCCTGCACGAACTCTCCGTCGGCAGGAGCAACTGCCAAAGATAAAACTACGAGCTAGGACTTCTAGCTCTTAGGCGATACCATTAAAATACAAGTATTTTCTCATGATAGTGGTATAAAAAAACGCGAGGAAAGCAAGAACTGCCTTATGAAGATTTTTTTTGTTGTTGTTTTCTGTGCCTGTTCAGTTTTGTGAATTGTGCGACAGGGCAAGGACGGTGTGCTTGCTCTCGTGTTATTGAAGACTGCCATTACGTTGGTGTTTTAAATCTTGTTTTATAATATCAGGTCTAAAGTACTCGCATAGACGAATGAAAGCGAAAGATGGCGAAGTGGTGAGCTTACAAAAAGCAGAGGGCACAAGGTTTTTTATTCAGAAAATCTCTAGGCTGTCATTAAAAAAGTCGGCTGCTTTGTAACGTGAAACACCACTGCGGTTTGTTGTTGTTGTTGTTGTTTTGTCCCGAAATAGCAAAATAGTGCCCCCCCCTCCCCCCTTGGCCCGTGACCTTTCCGGAATGGGCAACGTGGCCCCCACACTCAAATAAATTTAAAACCCCTGCGAGTTTTTTTTTTTTTTTTTTTTGAGGTTGTTTTATCTGCCTATACTGTTCTTCGTAAACTGCTGTTTACGAAACATTTCCCTGATTAAAGAAAGCAGACCTTAGTTCATGTACGTTGATTTCGTTACTCGGCCAAATGGTGTGGAATCCTCCGTTCATTGCCATAATGGCAGACAAAGGTCTAGATTTGCCATACATGTATTTTGCAACAATTTTAGAACATAACTCAAACCATATCGCAGCGATGTCAAATCGAAGAACTAGTCTCAAAAACAAACTAATATGTATTCAATTCAAATAATAAAAAAAATACTGCGAAAAAATTACAAGTACAGTTTTAATAAACATTATGAAACTTGACACTGGACGTGTGACCGCAATAGCCGCAATCTTCCAGTACCGCTCTGTTCGCCTCGTACAGCTCTGTTCGCCCAGCAGATGCGGTTGAAAGGCATAGCATATTTCTATAGGACATACTGCGTATTTAGTAAAAAAAAGTATGCTGGAGTATAGAAACAAAGATCCATTGCGAACAAATACCAAAATATATATATTTTTTTTTTGTCTTTTTCCCGCAGAGTCCTACGGAGCTGCGCGGTCTGGTGGCTGCTTCCACGGGAGCGACCGCGTTCAGACGAAGAGTGGTACCAAGAGTCTTGCCGAGCTGCTGCTTGGAGACGAAGTGATGGCCCTGGCTTCGGACGGCGGGCTCGTCTTCACGGAGGTGATCAGCTTCTTGGATCGGGATCCCAGCGCCGAAAGACTCTTCTACCGCGTCGAGACCGAGTCCGGACGCACCGTCAGCTTCACGCCAGCGCATCTGGTCTACTACACGGCGACCGTCGACGGAGTTCCCAAGCCTACGTTCGCCGCTCGCCTCGTGCCTGGAGGCTACGTTCTGGTGCAGAATACAACCCCGGCGTCCGCAGTCTTCAGTCGGAACTTTGTAGAACGTTCGACAGATGGCGCTTCCTCCAACGAGACAGAAACGAACGCTGTTTTGGACAACGACGACGAGCTTCGCGAAAGCCCGCCGGAGCCGACAAACAGAACTGAGTCTGAAAACGTGACCGTGACCTGGCTCCATCTCCCGGAGAGTGGAGGAAGTGCGGGCGCCGCTGTGGACGGCGGTGTTTCGTCGCTGCGTCTGGAACGCGTTCGAGACGTGACGGCGAGTCTGGCGACCGGTGTGTTCGCGCCGCTGACGCGCGAGGGCACGCTGCTCGTGAACGGGGTGGCGGCGTCGTGCTACGCCGCCGTCGAGGATCAGGCGCTGGCGCACTGGGCCTTTCTCCCCGTCAGGGTGTGGGAGGACGTGAAGGACTCGGCGCTGTCTTTACTGCGCGCCACGGGTACCCTGGCCAGGCGGGCCGACGGCCGCCCCCACGGCCCGCAGCAAAGCTCGCTCGTGGGCGTGCACTGGTACGCGGAACTGTTGTACGGAGTGTTCTACAGACTGCTTCCCAAGTCGTATCTTCTGGACTGAGTTCTCCGACTGGCGTCTTTGTGCGTGCCGCTGTACATAAGGTTGGATGAGAATCGCGTTCGAGGAGGCAGGCGTCCATCGCCTCAAACCCCCTTCTCGAAACGGCCTATTGTAATTAGAAGACTAGTAAATATTATAGCGCTTAAGTTATTTTTTCTGGTACTAGTATCTTGATTCGGTGCAGTGAGACGTTGACGCGGAGCAGACAGGTAAGAGTTGTTTCTAGGATGGGCGTAGAAAGAGAGGTCGTGGGAAGGCTCAGAAGAGCATCGACAGCTATGCAGGACTCGTCCCGATCTTGACAGCAGACGCGACAAATACAGCAGCCTACGGTTAATAAGTTTACTTATAATATTGTTACGTTGTCAAGGAGAATGCGGAGCTATCTGTACCTGCTTGCGACATCCGAGGTCTGCTTATTGTCTAAACGGGGCAGTGATCCGGTGGCGAGGCCCGAAACATACCCTGTGAAATTAATAAAAATGCTCTCTGTAAACCCGCGAAAAGCAGAATAAATAAAATCAAGGATGATACGAGATAAATCTTACATTAATCTGTTATTTATCAGCCTCGATTAGTTATTCAATTTGCCATTTATAGTTCACCACAGTTGTGTAGATTGTCTAGGCAAACTACAAAACATGACAAGAGACGAAAATCTTCCAGAACTGAGCCCTTTCCGTTTATAAAAATATCTCGTGACTCTCTGCAAGCAGACTTTGATATTTATGATATTCGGAAGGCTATAGGTACGATCTTATTTCAACTTTTCTCGTTGAAACTTTGCGCGTAGGCGTTGTTTGTTAAGTTTGGTACAAAATATGGAATTCTTCCAGGTTTTTTAGCCGATGGCATGACGAACGAAAACAGTTTCGTCACGCAATACTGCACTTTCGTCTTCGAGTTTGAGATTTGTACAAGTTGTAAATGTCTTAAGTTATTGAATATGTGTGTCAGACGTTAAATCTTCGTTTTGGAGCGTTTTGATACACCTATAACAACGGTAAAACTCTACGAGAGTGTGCACTTGTTTGCCTTCGGACGTTGGCTGCTTGGTATGTTCTTTATGGGGTGGAACACAGCCTCAGTAAGGAGAGTTTTCCAACTGAGCTGAAGCAAAATCAAAAGTCACTTTATTCAATAGGTGCATTACTGACTAGGTTTACTTCTTCGAAAAAGTCAATCAAACATAAACTGGAACCCTTACACTGCGTAAATATTGAGATAATGGGTAGGTTTTGTAAACCGATCCCGTTGTCGTTCAACTCTCCCCGCAACCTGCCACGGGACTTGCAACTCTGCAGACAACGAGAGCTACACGTACGCGCAGCGTCTTTGTTGTGGAAAGAATAGTGCAGGAGAAAAAGCGGTCTACAAAAACTTCCTAATAAACTCCCGAACTGACCGCGACCATAACAAGTTATAAGACGATTTCCTTTCTTAAATTTTGATGCATATAATTTTTAAGAACGCTTTTTTATTTCTTCTAAGCATAGGAAACCTGAAGGTGCCATTTCAACATGGCAGGCGAAAGCATAGATTTTGTCACTTCTAAGGCAGGCAAATCAAAAAACTACATGATATTTACACTAGTACGAATCGCCGATAGAAGGTTTTCTGGGGACAAGATAAAAAAAAGTGTTTGAATCCGTAAAATTTCCTGAGTTCCGTGCGTGCGGCCAACCAACTTTATTATAAGATGCACGCTGCATTTCGCTTTCAATGACGAAAACTCCATATTAAGTTTCCCTTTGGTCCTACCCCAGCCGACGCTCTAATCCGATGCGGAGAGCAAGTTCGTCTGCTTCGTTTGCAGGAGTGTCAGTGACGTCAGAACGACGCCGAGCTCTGATTGGCTCTGATTAAAGGATAGTGGGTAGACCTCAAGGCAGCTTGCTTCGAAGTCCACCCATTATCCTTCCATCAGAGCCAATCAGAGCTCGGCGTCGTTCTGACGTCACCACAACTCCTGCAAAAGAAGCAGACAAACTTGCTCTCCGCACAGATCCAATCAAGCAGTGCCAAAAGTGAATCGTAGTGGCGCTCAAGCCTTTGTTCGTTTTCTATCACCCACTAATCCAGTCATGCACAATAAATGCGCAGTGATATCCCGATCTAATTTCTGCGTAATTGGTTTCCCCGGGGATAGCAAACCCACGGAAGCAACAAGCGCCATGACGATGCATTTTTTTGCGCTGCCTGATTGCCTCCATCAGATCGTCTGCTGCTATCGGACTTCAAGTAAAACGCAGCATAGTGTCGGCATGATGTGGGTTGGGAAGATCATGATACTCCGATACTAGAGCCAAGGAAAGAAACACGTTTCACCTGTAATTCGCTTTGTCGCGCACGTCATTTTTTATGAAGTGTGTAAACATGGAAGATGTGTGCTTTCACTAAAGGAGCGAAAGGGCATGCAAGCTGGTGTAAGTTCATCGTGGTGGTACGACCTGAGGTTGTTTTCCCCTCTTGTGTAAGGCCTTAGCGTGATTATTCTTTCACGAGGGCGTAGTCTGCATACCAGCGCTGTGAAGCTTTTATCAGGTCCCGATTAAAGGGCTGTACGCCTTTTCACATCGTTGTGTTTTTGGTCTCACAAAGAAATTTCAGCTTCCAGCCAAAGCATGAATGTATTGAGACTATGCACAGCTAATTCCAAGTTCAGATCAAGACATATCATAAGCAGATTGGTGAAGGCGTGAAGTCAGGTCGGTAAAAGTATGTCCTGCGACAACACCAGTGACATCAAGCGGAACCTGACAACTCCGCGTTACCAACCGCAAAAAAATCGACGCACATTGTCGTAGCAGGCAACATCTTTCGCCAGATACTGCTTAACCAGTGCTTCGCGCTGGTAAGATATCATTGTGCAGCAATTGCTGGTGTTTTGTAGTGGGTAAGGCGGGCATTGCTCTTCTAGGCAGTGCTCGACGGAGTCTCCACTTGCGCATATAAACATTAAGTTTATCCGCTAGGACATTATCTTTAAGAACTTTCCGTCGACTGTTCGTCGCAGGCGTTTCATTTATGTTAAGTAAGGCTTGGGAGAATAATACCGGCCTTTAAAAAAAGCCGCTTTATTCTTCCAATTTTGAAGGTATTGACTTGGTGGGCTGAATGTGGATGTGTTGTATATTTATGTGAAATCAGAGTGACTGTTAATTAAAGACGAGTGATTACTTCTGTCCGCTGTGGTGGCTTGTTTCTTCTAACGAAGATGTATAGGTGCGTGGTAGTGCTTTACGTTTCCATTCGATTATGATTCTTACAGTAAAGTGTTTTAACAGAAGGTAGTTTGTAGAAATAGTTTTCCAAGCCTACTGCGCAGAGGACGACCGCGGCACTTAGTATGGCTTTATTCGGTCGGCACGAGTATGAGAACGCGCTAAATGGAACTCTACGTATCTACTAAAACATAGAAAAACTAATGTGAATAAACCTTCACCACTAGGCGTTAGCGCTCATTGCAGAATAATGATTTTCTAAAAATTGACCTAGTAAAATGCACTTCATCAAGGCTATTTTTGTTTTGCTTTTTTTAATTCTCGAACGTTAATCGAAAATCTGGCATGTCTCACGCTGCCGGGTGTTAACGTTTTCAACAAAAAATATTTCAACAAAACAAAAGAATCCTCTTGTTAAGGGAGAACTCACGAAGGTATCTACAGTCTTCTCCTGCTACAATGTGCTGAATGTCAGTCATGTGCTGCCACGTCGATTGAGGATGGCTTACGTCCAGCGAGGAGTGTACTGTGTCAGCTGCCTCATAAAACCGCTGTTGATACATGTCTTTACAGGACAGGCATCATGACCTACGGATCAACTGTCATCTCGGTGCAGAGTCCTTCTTTGTCTTTGCACTGGAGCAGATAATTTATCAATGCGAAGCTCATCTTCACCTGCACATGTCTCGTTTAAAATCCGATAGAACCTCAGCGTTGTTTTCCAAAAGCCAAATTATCAGCAAGAGCAGTTTCAGCATAAAATATGTGCAAAATCTTGACAAAACGTTCAGAAATCTGCTTGTCTTTGCCCAAACTTTAGTCCGCCTCTCAGATGCTCGATAATTAAGAAAACCGCGAGCTTTGTGTAATTCAGAAGGACCGACCGGAGAAAAGAATGTCTGAGCGTCCACCATGCGGGACAAATTTTCTATATTTATGAAGTCGTCTTCCAGTCACGGCCCTTGAAACCAAGCTTTCGGACGTGGCAAAGCCAATGATATCAATTTATCGTGCTCAAGAAGCCCATGTAGAAACGAACGAGATCGAAGAAAAAAAGTCATGGGCAGAAATGATATCGCGTGCTCCGGATCCAAAGGACTTCGCAAGGTCTGGCTAAATTGTATTCTGTTTAGGGGTGTGCGAATATTAATATTTTCGAATACGAATCGAATACGAATAGTTAGCTTCGAATATCGAATCGAATATCGAATAGTCGAAGGCAGGTGCTATTTATTCACAGCAAATTTTTATTTTCAGATGTCGGAACTGCAGTTGATTTTTCTTTTAATTCTTGATTTTTTTATGTTTGAACTGCAAAACTACAGTTGATTTTTTCTGCATGACAACTTGTAATCTTTTCTGCAACTAAGATTTTCGTTTTTGTGTTTTTATTCTCGTTAACACCAGCACCTCACTGGTGTTGACGAGAATAAAAACACAAAAAAGAAAATTCTAGAGTAGGGAAGATTACAAGTTGTCATGCAGAAAAATCAACTGCTGCACATGATCAGGTTGGAGGCGCTCCTTCGATCGAAAACTACACCTCGAGCCACAGAAAAAACTTTCTCACTCGGCACTGAAGTAGCAGGTATTGCCAGGTATTTGATGCAAAGCATCGCCAGACAGAAATATCTTAAGCACCCAACACTTCACCACCACTCACATGGATCACTCTCTCTCTCTCTCTCTCTCTCTCCTTTAGCAGTGCCTCCTCCGTATACGCTACAACTTCTCATTCTGAAGCTGAAACCACTTTGGTTTCCATTGCACTTTTGGTTAAGTGGTCAAATGCTTGTCAAACATTGCTGACGGTGTTGAGCCTTGCTCTTTTGACTGTGTTGCAGCTTCCGACTGGGTTTCCTTAGTAGCATCACATGAGGCTAGCTCTTGCAGCACCAGAGCTTTTAGCCATAATAATGTCTTCTTTTCAGCTTTAAAAATAGTGGACTTGAAGCGTGGGTCCAAGAACATTGCAAGGCATGCTTCCTTGTCCTTCTCATACAAAGTGAACCCTGCCTTGATATAGATCTTATCAGATATGCGGGAACTTCTGATGGCCCAGCACAGTTACCTACACAGTGGAGCATACCAAAAATTATAAAAAATTGGGAGGACAAAAACGGATACTTCTCAGCACTCGCAATAACAGTGGCATCGAAAAATGGCTTCATTGCTTGTACATATTCAGAAGCATATTTCCATTCTGAAGAACCAAGTCCATCGATGTCACAGTCGAGGGTAGCAAGCTCCACGGTGACTGCTTCTTTGAGTTCCAGAAGACGAGACAACATTAGAAACTGGCTATTCCATCTCGTCCCCACGTCTTGCGGCAGACGTAGTGTGTCCTTTCCCATCTTCTTTTGGCACTCCTCAAGCCTTTTCTGAGCTGATGAACTGTGCTGGTAATGTCCCACAATATGCCTCACTTTCTTGCACAGGCGATCAATGGCCGGCGAACGGGATCTCGCGTCATTAATCACCAGTTGAACCGTATGCTTCAACTGGGGATTACGCTATTTCAGTCAACGGAAGTCTCCTTACTGCAGCACGAATGTTGCGCCCGTTATACATTACGATGAACTTCGAACATTCATTGGGTATCTCCCAGTCACGGCATATTTCGTCCAGCATGGTTGTGATGTTCACAGCACTGTGACTGGCAGCCATGTGTCGAGTGTTCAATGTGAACCGCTTCATCATGAAGTTTGGAGTGAGAAGATGGCAGGTGAAGCTCACGTAACTTTCGTTAGCGCGCGACGTCCTCGTGTCGCTTACCAAGGCGACAGCGGTAGTGCCGCCTTCAAAGGCACTGTTGAGCTCTGCTTTCACTTCTTTCGGGTGTCGTCATACATCCGTGGCAGAAGCACGCGCGACAGTGTAGAGCGGGATGGTAGGCGATAGTTCGGAACAGTTTCTGTCAGAAGTTCTTTGAACCGCGGTCTTCCACAATGCTGTAAGGCTGTAAATCAAGAGCCACCATGGCGGCCACCTTCTTATTTAGCGCCTCGCACCCTCTTTTCTAGCAGGGGCTCCGTGCGGCGGACGAAGTCCGTCAGCGTCGGTTGATCTTTTATTGGCGTACCAGCAGTAATCCCACGATACTCTTTCAACAACGCAGGATATACTTTGAGATGATTGACAAGGGGCGTTGTCGTACTTGTGGGCGCTTTAAGCGTTGACTCGCATGCCGTACATTGCGCCATCGATGCCGTCACCCTAGTAAATTATTTGCAAATAGCGCTCCCCTCTTTTCGTTTTGGTGCCCTTTCCCGTTCGTTTCTCCGCTTCGCAGACGGTTCCCGCAAACACCTCCATCCGCCATAACACGGGTGGGCGAACGCGAAAGTGATCATTTTAAAAAGTCAGGCGTCACAAGGGCACAGAAACTCACAGATTACCGCTACCGACACCTACGCCACCAGTTTAGGTTGAAGCCAACGTTACTAAAACACTCAGTTGGGAAACTCGCCGCCGAAATCTGGGCCGCAGGCGTCCACTGAGACCGAGCTAAATACGAAGAACAGCGCATCTCTTTATCATTTGTCTGTACTGGTGGTCACCTTGAGCTTTTAGAAAGCATGTTTTTGAGTAAAAAACAAACGGAAAAGACTCTTTTTGTATGAAATTTATTGGAGTTTAGTACAAAATGAAGGGCGCGGGATGTTTTTAAAATCTTTAGTTTGCAAGGTTTTGCGGCACAATTAATATTGTTTTTATACAGCCATGCCTCAGCAGTG
Source organism: Ixodes ricinus (assembly GCA_037355805.1). Classification (NCBI taxonomy): domain Eukaryota; kingdom Metazoa; phylum Arthropoda; class Arachnida; order Ixodida; family Ixodidae; genus Ixodes; species Ixodes ricinus. Next base: position 30,286 of record JAZHYW010003769.1, on the reverse strand, counting down.
CTTTCAGGTTGCGCGTCCCGACCTAGGTGCATTTTAACTTCGTTAGTAAGACGCGGCGTGTCCGCTGGAAAGACGGGGGTGGCACCCTTGTAACCTCTTTCACTGTATCTGTTTCGGCGCCAAAATGGCCGATTAAAGCCAAAATAGAAGTAACGCGCGGTTCGAGTGACCGCTGCGGGAGAAATGGCGGCGTTGGGTTCGCCATTAGATCGGTGTTCGAGGACAGATCGGGGCCACCTTTTAGAGCAGTCTCTATGGCAGTTTCCACACTGAGTGGTTTAATAACGTTGGTTGGAGCCGTCATGCACGTATGTCACTGTCAACGGGCCTTACTTACCGAAACCGAAGCCGAAAGCAAAACTTACGCTTGCGAATACGTTCTTGAGTATTCGATTAATTTCGAATATTCGTGTTACGATGGATATTCGAAAAATACCAAAGACGAATCGAATACGAATATTAATTGTATAATATTCGATTCGTATTCGAAATTTCGAATATTCGCCCACCCCTAATTCTGTTGCTTGTAAATATTGTAAATAAATGTTTGCTTTAACGTAACCAGCGACGACTAGCAGAGGTTCTAACATTTGGTGCCGAAACCCGGGAACGGACCAACTGAATGAGCAGAACCTGGTAATCCAAAGCAACATCTGCAATCGACCGGCACAAGCAATCAATATTACACGCAGGACTGAAAGTCAATAAATGTCATCAAGAATAAAAAAAGTGAAAGCCGTTTACAACTCCCTGTAACGCCGAATTAGAGCGCAGCTCTTGAGGAGGAGGGAAGCATGGGGGGGGGCGTTACGTGACATCGGGGAAGGAATCACGTGGCATGGGGGTCAGGTGACCTCGAGGAGGAGGGGAATTTTCCCGCTAAATTTGCGGGGAACATTTTCCGCTAGAGTTAGCGGGGAAAATTTTCCGCTAAATTTAGCGGGAAATTATACATCATACACCGCGCGGTTACGCCGACGGCGACGGCGACGCCAGCTCAAGCCGAACAAGTACCAATATTGCGCTCTAAAAACGCATTGAACGCAAGTAGCGATGGTCCCCAGCGAGCCAGATGAATTATTACAATTAGCTACGCCGACCATTGATGATATGATGTTTTGATCGAGCGTCTAAGCCTTGCACGGGACCAACTCAACCACGTAGATGCCGCGATCGAGTCTGATGAACGAGATTTATTTAGTCATGCCCGCCATGGGTCAACGCCTAATCAAGACGACAGGTCTCTCGTTCGGGCCTCCTGAGACTTGATTCTGAAGCTGTCCGACCGGTTACCTGATGACCGAGATTGATTTAATCATGCTCGCCATGGTTCAACGCCTAATCAAGACGACAGGTCTCTCGTTCGGGCCTCCTGAGGATTGATTCTGTCCAACCGGTTATTTGATGACCGAGATTAATTTAATCATGCCCGCCATGGGTCAACGCCTAATCAAGACGACAGGTCTTCTCGTTCGGGCCTCCTGAGGCTTGATTCTGAGGCTGTCCAACCGGTTAACTCGATGACCGAGATTGATGTAATCGTGCTCGCCATGGTTCAACGCCGTAATCAAGCCGCCAAGTCTTCTCTCGTTCGTGCCTCCTGAGGCGTGATTCTCAAGCGGTCGAAGCAGTTATCTGAAGACCGAGATTAGTTTAATCACGCCCGCCATGGTTCAACGCCTAAGCAAAAGGACAGGTCTTCTCTTGTTCGAAGCTCCTAAGGCTTGATTCTGAAGCTGTCCAACCGGTTATCTAATGACCGAGATTCATTTAATCATGTCCGCCATGGTTCAACACCTAATCAAGCCGACAGGTCTTCTCTCGTTCGAAACTCCTAAGGCTTGATTCTGAAGCTATCCAACCGGTTATCGGATGACCGAGATTGGTTTAATCATGCTCGCCATGGTTCAACGCCTAATCAAGCCGCCAGGTCTTTTCTCGTTCGGGCCTCCTGAGGCGTGATTCCGAAGCGGTCGAAGCAGTTATCTGAAGACCGAGATTAATTTAATCACGCCCGCCATGGTTCAACGCCTAAGCAAAAGGAGAGGTCTTCTATTGTTCGAAGCTCCTAAGGCTTGACTCTGAAGCTGTCCAACCGGTTATCTAACGACCGAGATTCATTTAATCATGTCCGCCATGGTTCAACGCCCAATCAAGCCGACAGGTCTACTCTTGTTCGAAACTCCTAAGGCCTGCTTCAGACGGGGCAATTTCGCCCAGCAACTTGACGTCGGAACACCAGCAACACGGGCCGCCCGCGTTCACACGCAGCAACCGAATTGCTACGACTTGCCATCATCATCATTCAATTTCATTTTTGTTGCACTATTTAGACGCACAGCTACGAGCTAAAGACGTGTTTTTATATCTTTGAATGGCGTTGAGGATTACTAACTCATCTTTCTGAAAAGGTTTATTTCCATAAAACGATCCATTTCAAACCAGAACCAAGACTTTAGCTGTCATCATCACCACCACAGGGGTGTCACGTGAAAATATCGCGTCCCCAATTGGCTGCTGCCGCTTCAAACGTCTCCTAGTTGTTCGAGTTGCTCGTCCGTTTCGAGCCGGACCCGATCTCAGCAATTCGTGTCGATCTAGGGAAAGCTAGGGAACAACCCGCCAGCAACCTCAAAATTGCTGGAAAAGTTGCCTCGTCTGAAGCGGGCCTAAGGCTTGATTCTGAAGCTATCCAACCGGTTATCGGATGACCAAGATTGATTTAATCATGCCCGCCATGGTTCAACGCATAATCAAGCCGACAGGTCTTCTCTCGTTCGGGTCTCCTGAGGCGTGATTCTGAGGCGGTCCAACCGGTTATCTGATGACCGAGATTTATTTAATCATGTCCGCCATGGGTCAACGCCTAATCAAGACGACAGGTCTCTCGTTTGGGTCTCCTGAGGCGTGATTCTGAGGCGGTCCAACCGGTTTCCTGATGATCGAGATTGATTTAATCGTGCTCGCCATGGTTCAACGCCTAATCAAGCCGCCAGGTCTCCTCTCGTTCGGGCCTCCTGAGGCGTGATTCTGAATCGGTCGAAGCAGTTATCTGAAGACCGAGATTAATTTAATCATGCCCGCCATGGTTCAACGCCTAAGCAAAAGAATAGGTCTTCTCTTGTTCGAAACTCCTTAGGCTAGATTCTGAAGCTGTCCAACCGGTTATCTAATGACCGAGATTCATTTAATCATGTCCGCCGTGGTTCAACGCCTAATCAAGCCGACAGGTCTTCTCTCGTTCCGGCCTCCTGAGGCTTGATTCTGAAGCGGTCCAACCGGTTATCTGATGACCGAAATTGATTTAATCATGCCAGCCATGTTTCATTGCCTAATCAAACCGATAGGCCTTCTCTCGTTCGGGCCTCCTGAGGCGTGATTCTGCAGCGGTCCAACTGGTTATCTGATGACCAAGATTGATTTAATCATGCCCGCCATGGTTCAACGCATAATCAAGCCGACAGGTTTTCTTTCGTTCCGGCCTCATGAGGCGTGATTCTGCAGCAGTCCAACTGGTTATCTAATGACCAAAATTGACTTAATCATGTCCGCCGTGGTTCAACGCCTAATCAAGCCGACAGGTCTTCTCTCCTTCCGGCCTCCTGAGGCTTGATTCTGAAGCGGTGCAACCGGTTATCTGATGACCGAAATTTATTTAATCATGCCAGCCATGTTTCATTGCCTAATCAAACCGATAGGCCTTCTCTCGTTCGGGCCTCCTGAGGCGTGATTCTGAGGCGGTCCAGCTGATTATCTGATGACCAAGATTGATTTAATCATGCCCGCCATGGTTCAACGCATAATCAAACCGAGCAGGTCTTCTCTCGTTCCGGCCTCCTGAGGCGTGATTCTGCAGCGGTCCAACTGGTTATCTGATGACCAAGATTGATTTAAAGGCCGACGTACAACCTCGGCTTTCTGCAGGGAAGATAATCCTCTTAGTGCTCTCTCTCTCCTAAGCTGCGAGGGGAGCCAAGTTGGGGCAAGATAAAAAGTGGAGAGGATATAGAAAAGGAGGAGGCGGTCAGAAGTGGAAAGCGCGAGGTGTACGTCGGCTCTTTAATCATGCCCGCCATGGTTCAATGCCCAATCAAGGCGACAGGTCTTCTCTCGTTCAGGCCTCCTGAGGCGCGCTTCTGAAGCGGTCCAACCGGTTATCTGAAGCGCAAGATTGATTTTATCATGCCCGACATGGTTAAACGCCCAAACAAAAAGGACCGCTCGTCTCTCGTTCGGAGACTCCTAAGGCTGATGACCGAGATTGACATAGTCATGCCCGCCATGGTTCAACGCCTCAGCAGTCCGGCAGGTTTTTCCCGTTCGGGCCTCCTGAGGCTTCATTCTGAAGCGGTCCAAAAGAGTTAGCTGATGACCGAGATTGATTTAGTCATGCCCGCCATGGTTCAACGCATAATCAAGCCGATATGTCTTCTCTCGTTCGGGTCTCCGGAGGCGTGATATTGAAACGGTACAACCGGTTATCTGATGAACCGAGATTGATTTAATCATGCCAACCTTGGTTCAACGCCTAAGCAAAAGGACAGGTCTTTTCTCGTTTGGGACTACTGAGGCTTGATTCTGAAGCTCTCTAACAAGTTATCTGATGACCGACATTCGATTTAATCATGCCCTCCATGGTTCAACGCATAATCAAGCCGATATGTCTTCTCTCGTTCGGGTCTAACTGAGGCGTGATTTTGAAGCGGTCCAAACGGTTATCTGATGACCTGAGATTGATTTAATCATGCCCGCCATGGTTCAACACATAATCAAGCCGATATGTCTTTTCTCATTCAGGTCTCCTGAGGCGTGATTTTGAAGCTGGTTCAACCGGTTACATGATGACCGAGATTGGTTTATTCATGCCCGCCATGGTTCAACGCATAATCAAGCCGATATGTCTTCTCCCGTTCGGGTCTCCTGAGGCGTGATTTTGAAGCGGTTCAACCGGTTATCAGATGACCGAGATTGATTTCATCATGGAAGCCATGGTTCAACACCTAGCCAGATCCGGATGGATTTTCTCGTCCGAGCCTCCTGAGGCGTGACTCTAAAGCGGTCAAACCGGCTATTTGATGACCAAGATTAATTTAATCACGCCCTCCATGGTTCAACACCTAAGCAAAAGGACAGGTCTTCTTTCGTTCGGCACTCCCGAGGCTTGATTCTGAAGCTGTCCAACTGGTTATCTCATGACCGAGATTGACCTAATCATTCCCGCCATGGTTGTAACGCCTAATCAGTGCCGACAATTTTTTCTCGTTCGGGCCTCCTGAGGCTTGATTCTGAAATGATCGAACCTGGAATTTGAAGACCGAGATTGATTTATTCACGCCTAAGCAGTCTGACCGGTGTTCCCTCGTTCCGGCTTCCTGAGGCTTATTTCTGAAACGATACAACCGGTTACCTAATGACCGAGATTGATCTAATCATTGCCGCCATGGTTCAACGCCCAAAGCAGTGCGACAGGTTTTTTCTCGTTCGGTCTTTGGGAGGCTTGATTCTGAAGCGATCCAACCGGTTATCAGATGACTGATATTGATTTAATGATGCCGACCATGGTTCCACGCCTAAGCAGTCTGACAGGTTTTGCTCGTTCGGGCCTCCTGAGCCTAGATTGCTGAAGCTGTCCAACCGGCTATCTGATAACCGAGAATAATTCAATCACGCCCGCCATGGTTCAACGCCTAATCAAGCCGACAGGTCTCTCGTTCGGGCCTTCTGAGGCTTGATTCTGAAGCGGTCAAACCGGTCATTTGATCACCGAGATTAATTTAATCATTCCCCCCATGGTTCAACGCCTCAGCAAAAAGAATGGTCTTTTCTCGCTCGCGGCTCTTGAGGCTTGATTCCGAAGCTGCTCAACCAGTTATCTGACGACCGAGATTGATTTAATTGTGCTCGCCATGGTTCAACGCCTAATCAGGCCGCCAGGTCTTCTCTCGTTGGGGCTCCTGAGGCGTGATTCTAAAGAGGTTTAACCAAGTTATCTGATGACCGAGATTGATTTAATCATGCCTCCCATGGTTCAACGCCTAAGCAAAAAGAATGGTCTTTTCTCGCTCGGGACTCTTGAGGCTTGATTCTGAAGCTGTTCAACCGGTTATCTGACGACCGAGATTGATCTAATTGTGCTCGCCATGGTTCAACGCCTAATCAGGCCGCCAGGTCTTCTCTCGTTGAGGGCTCCTAAGGCGTGATTCTAAAGATGTTCAACCAATTATCTGATGACCGAGATTGATTTAATCATGCCTCCCATGGTTCAACACCTAAGCAAAAAGAATGGTCTTCTCTCGCTCGGGACTTTTGAGGCTTGATTCTGAAGCTGTTCAACCGGTTATCTGACGACCGAGATTGATCTAATTGTGCTCGCCATGGTTCAACGCCTAATCAGGCCGCCAGGTCTTCTGTCGTTGAGGGCTCCTAAGGCGTGATTATAAAGAGGTTCAACCAATTATCTGATGACCGAGATTGATTTAATCGTGCCTCCCATGGTTTAACGCCTAAGCAAAAAGAATGGTCTTCTCTCGCTCGGGACGTTTGAGGCTTGATTCTGAAGCTGTTCAACCGGTTATCTGACTGACCGAGATTGATCTAATTGTGCTCGCCATGGTTCAACGCCTAATCAGGCCGCCAGGTCTTCTCTCGTTGAGGGCTCCTAAGGCGTGATTATAAAGAGGTTCAACCAATTATCTGATGACCGAGATTGATTTAATCGTGCTTCCCATGGTTCAACGCCTAAGCAAAAAGAATGGTCTTCTCTCGCTCGGGACTTTTGAGGCTTGATTCTGAAGCTGTTCAACCGGTTATCTGACGGCCGAGATTGATCTAATTGTGCTCGCCATGGTTCAACGCCTAATCAGGCCGCCAGGTCTTCTCTCGTTGAGGGCTCCTAAGGCGTGATTCTAAAGATGTTCAACCAATTATCTGATGACCGAGATTGATTTAATCATGCCTCCCATGGTTCAACGCCTACGCAAAAGAATGGTCTTCTCTCGCTCAGGGACTTTTGAGGCTTGATTCTGAAGCTGTTCAACCGGTTATCTGACGACCGAGATTGATCTAATTGTGCTCGCCATGGTTCAACGCCTAATCAGGCCGCCAGGTCTTCTCTCGTTGAGGGCTCCTAAGGCGTGATTATAAAGAGGTTCAACCAATTATCTGATGACCGAGATTGATTTAATCATGCTTCCCATGGTTTAACGCCTAAGCAAAAAGAATGGTCTTCTCTCGCTCGCGAGTCCTGAGGCTTGATTCTGAAGCGGTCCAACCGGTTATCTGATGACCGAGATTGATTTAATCATGCCCGCCATGGTTCAATGCCTAATCAAGCCGACTGGTCTTCTCTCGTTCGGGCCTCCTGAGGCGCGATTCTGAAGCGGTCGAACCGGTTATCAGACAACCGAGATTGGTTTAATCATGCCCGCCTTGATTCAACGCATAATCAAGCAGACTTGGACGTAGTTCAACTACTCTACTCAAACTACTGTCGTTTAACTACTTTTCCGAGTGACTTGGTAACTTTCAAATACAACTTTATTTGAGTAATTAGTAGTTTAATTTAACTACGTTTTTCAGGTATTTTCTACTCAAATTACTAACTAATTTCGAAGTCTGATGCTAATTTTGCTCATCACAAAGTTTGAGCGCAGAAATAAATAAGACGCCGGCTGACGAAGTGGCGATCCCCGAACAAGGGGCCCCCTCACATTCTCTCACTTATACTCGGGAGCCGTAGAAACTGCATCACATTCGTCCTTGGGCCAAGGTGGCGACGAACAACCAAAACATAACACCGGCGCGCACGAACGCATGAAGAGATGCTTAACAAGTCTTGGTCGGGTATTGACCTAATCCGGTAATAATAATAATAATAATACTTTACTTTCTTTGATACCCCAGAACAACCAGCCGGTCAGAATATGGTGGCACATAAATCAAGATCAAAACACAGTCCAGGTTAATAATCACATTCGACGAGAATGCCATGCAGATTAAGAGCCAAAAGGATGCAACTCAAGCTCCCTTTTAAAAACAGAAAAATCTGAAAATACGTCAACATGAGGAGACAGGTCATTCAAACAGTTCTGCATTCTTATTAATGGTGACAATTTTGCTTCAATAGATGGATAAAATATGCGTGAACATCTAGAAACACGAGCCGGCACATGAAATTGTAATGATGACGACAAATTAGTATCTACACGTCCATGAACCACTTTATGTAAAAATAAAAGATCACGTGCAGTTCTTCTTTTTGACAAGTCGCGTAAAGAAAGCTCTTTAAGGATGTATTCATAGTTAAAAAAAACATCTCCTCTGAAAATATCTGTCATACACAATGCGAATAAATCGTCTCTGAACTTTTTCGATTCTTGCTGCATCAGTTACCGTCAGCGAATTCCATACGGGCACTACAAAACTCGAGCCTAACACGAACCAAAGAACAAAACAATCGAATGATACACAGCGGATTAAAAAAATCACGCGTCAGGCGTGATATGATCCCTAACATTCTAGAAGCAGAGGTGACGATTTGGGCTACGTGGTATGAAAAAGAAAGGTAGCTGTCAAAATAAACACCTAGGTCACGGATTTTCTGAACACGTTCAATTGAAGTATTGCCAAGTAGATACGGATAGGAAATGATTTCACGTTTTCTACACATCGTCAGAAGTTTTGTTTTATCTGGATTGACCACTAATAAGTTATCAGAACACCACCCTGATATGCGGGCAACGTCATCTTGTAAAAGAGCACAATCATTCGTCGACTGAATTCTTAAATAAAGCTTGATATCGTCTGCAAATAAGAGCAACTGCGCATTCCTTACACAAGATTCAATATCACTAATAAATACAAGAAAAAGAAGCGGCCCCAAGTTTGACCCTTGAGGTACACCTGAAGTTGGTACAAAAACGTCTGATAAGCTATTCAAGACACGTACGTTACTCTGACGATCATTCAGATAACTACTGAACCACAATAAAAGTAATGGTGACACACCATATAAAGAAAGTTTAAGCAGAAGCAATTTGTGGTTTACCTTATCAAAGGCCTTCGATAGATCAAAATAAACAATATCGACTTGCCCTCGCGCAACAACAAACGGCACAGTGTAATTGAGTAGTGAACAAAGGTTCGTCTCTACCGAACGACCTCTAACAAATCCATGTTGAACGGTGCTCATTTTACGAAAGAAGTAAAAATAAACACGGGTGTACATCACTATTTCAAAAACCTTTGAAAAAGTACATAGTAACGATACAGGGCGGTAGTTCTCTACCTTAGACACGTCACCAGCTTTGTGTATTGGTACAACGACAGACTTTTTCCATAGACTTGGAAAAACACCTTTTTTAAGCGAAATATTAAATACATGTTTCAGTAAAGGGGCAATAATATCAGCACAACCCTTAACAATAAAACTAGGTATTAAATCTGCACCAACGGATCGCTTTGGTTTTAATTTTTGTATTGCCTCCAAGATTTCGTCGGTACTAACTTGGTTGATTGACAAAGTGTCATTACAAGCAATGCTACCGGCAGAATTCGTGTTCTGGGGAACACCCGAAGAATAACAATCGCTAAAATAGTTTCGAAATATATTGGCTACTTTTTCGGACAAGTTACATAATCCGTGTCAGTACGTAAAAATGTGTTCCTAGTTGACTCTTTTGTATGATGCCTTACGAATTGCCAGAATTTATCGGGTTCGCGGCACAGGCTGCTTTCTACTCCTTTCATAAACACATTTATCATGCTTAAACAACTTTTTAACAAGCGCTCGGTAAACACTGAATTTCAAATACCATAGTTCAACGCCACTTCTTTTAAACAATTTATGAAAATGATTTTTCTTGCGCATATAATATTTTAATTCCTTCGAGAACCAAAAGGGATACTTAGACGCTTTAGAAAAGCGCTTAGGAATAAACAAATCGATTGACTTCCTTACTATCTCTGTTAAGGATTCAGTCGCGGAATCTACACAGTCATTACCCAGGACCGTCGACCAATCATAATTTTGAAGGAACTTATATAGCTCTAGATAATCACCATTGCTATAATCGTAAGTGCTGAAATCTTGTCGTACACGGACCTTTCAGATAAACAAAATACTACGATGAAAGGTGGATGAAAAACGTCAGGTCGCACAAGGGATCACTAGTTGGCATTACATTTTCAATGGCACAGTTTGAAAGAAAAAGATCGAGAACATTTCCGGCACTATTTTTCAACCTATTGTGCTGACTAAACCCGTTAAAATGAATAAATTCAAGTAATCGGGACACTTTATTTTTTGTTTGAGTGCCCACACTAGTCATTAAACCAGATGACCACTCCACGCCAGGAAGGTTAAAATCCCCATATATATGTACTTTAAACTTTGAAAAATCAACTTGCTCTTGAAGTACTTTTAAATGGTTGGCAAACACAATGGGATCTGATAACGGAGGGAAATAATAATTCCCAATAAGGTAATTAAAACCGTCACCGGATACTAGTTCAACCCACACACATTCCGCATAGGATTCCAAATCCCGCCTTCTGATCGAGTTGAGCGACTCGCGCACCGCAATTAATACACCACCACCAAACTTCTGTCCCGTGGCACTGTAATCTCGATCTTTACGATACACGTTATAAAAATACGAAAATAACTCGCGCTTGAAATCTCTTCTAAAAGCCAAGTTTCAGTTAAACATATAACATCGAAATTTGTAGAGACAATACTGGACATACATTCATCTGCTTTCCCGTCCGGAGACCGCGAGTGTTTCATGAGTAGCACTTAAGCGTTTCTTGGCCATTCTTAGTTGGACTACGGTTAATTCTGCTGGGCCGAGTGCGTTAAAGCTCAAGTTTCCCGAAAAACTGGTGGAAGGCTGCATCCTCCAGGCCACACGTCTGGGATATTAATCGTTTCAAACAGGTCTTCGAGGCTTGGAGACTTGATGAAAAGACAAGTAGAACAAAAAATTATGTTTTTGGCTTCGTGCAGCACACAAATTTCCCACAGCAGAAAGGTTCAACAAGAGAAATAACATCCACTACCGTTGTTTTGGGGTCAGAATCAGGTTACAAGCAGGGAACACAGATCCGGCGGTCACAGGCGCCGCGCTTCCCAGCTGCAACCGTGAATAGACGGGGAAACTCCAAGGGTTGTTATTTTTATGTTGTCTGCATTTAGTGAGTTCTGCCTCGGGCCGATCTGAAAGCTTCCACGGGAGGCTCACTACTGGAACGACCTTGCAGGCTGGAGCGCCTGTTCCCGCGTGTCGCTCTCGTCGATCAGCGCATACGCCATTGCAAAGTCGGACTCCCCCGCGCACAAACGCAGACACGGATAATCCGTTCATGGGGGAGGGGACCTTTCACGCTTCCAGCTGCAACAGTACGAACGACGTTGCTTGTTCACGCATAATCTTTCAGGACGTCCTTCTGACCTTCCGCGCCACAGAGGCCTCCTTCTTCGCCGGCTGACTTACATGTCAGGAGTGTCAGGCGCGCGGAGGAGTCTAAGCCAACCTTGACAGATCTTTTTGTTGGACCAGGCGTCAGCGGCAAATTGTACTTCGCTCTCATCTTCCGTTAAACCAAAACATTTGCTTGCCAGTAGCGTAGGCACTAGCACTGCAACGTGACGCGCAGTCGTCCGGATGATCTCATCGTCGTGGCGCGAGACTCTAAACCCTTGACCGTCAGGTGCACTCGCTCGGGGCGTACTCTCCGAGGCGATCGTGGGAACAAGCACGGGCCAGTCGCGAAAACAATCCTCTGCTGGCGACGAAAAACACAAAAAGGAGGAGAGTTTGTTATAAAAGACCCTCTGGCCGAGTGCGAACCTCATATGTTTCGCCATGAACACCACAAGATGCCGTACACTACGCTTACCTGGGCCACTGTACGGCACTGCTTCTGAAATTCAGCGTTGCCGTTCCATCCAGAGTGTCGGCGGAACGTCTGTTTAGCTTGGCGTCGGGACGTCTTAGAGGAAAAGGAAAACTCTCCTATCAAGAACTTTGAAAGTCAATTGCTTCTGCGAGCGAATGGACTATTTTTGGGAAAACGCAAGCCATAAAATGACTACATTTATTTTAGGCTCGCAGAGTTTTATGGATCAAAACTGCTGTCCATTTTGCTACCAAAAAATTATAAAAAAGTAACTCGAAAGTAACCCGCACCTTTTTACAGTAGCTAGCAGTTTACTCAATCACTATTACAAATGCGAAATTTCTACTCTATTCCATTCACTTTGGGCGTCGAGACTCAGTAACTTAACTTAACTCCTCTTTTGAGTAATTTGTTCATGTCTGTAATCAAGCCGACAGCTCTCTCGTTCGGGCCTCCTGAGGCTTGATTCAGACGCGGTCAAGCCGGTTATTTCATGATCGAGATTGATTGTAATCATGCCCGCCATGGTTCAACGCCTAATAAAGCCGACAGGTTTTCTCTCGTTCGGACATCCTGAGGTTTGATTCTAAGCGGTCCCACCAGCTACCTTATGACCAAGATTGGTTTAATTATGCTCTCAATGGTTCAATGCCTAATCATGCCGAAAGGTCTGCTCTCAGTTCGGGACTTCTAACGCGTGATACTGAATCTGTCGAGACTGATTATCTGCTGACCGAGATTGATTTAATCATGCCCACCATGGTTCAACGCCTAATGAAGCCGACAGGTCTCTCGTTCGGGCCTCCTGAGGCTTGATTTTGAAGCTGTCCAATTGGTTACCTGATGACCGAGATTCTGCTCGGCCGTGGTTCAACGCCTAATCAAGCCGCCAGGTCTCCTCTCATTCGGCACTCTTGAGGCGTGATACTAAAGCGGTCCAACCAATTATCTGATCACCGAGATTGATTCAATCGCTACCTGCTATGGTTCAACGCCTAAGCAAAAAGAACGGTCTTCTCTCGCTCTGCGACTAATAAGGCTTGATTCTGAAGCTGTCCAACTGGATATTCGATGACCCAGATTGATTAAATCGTGCCCGCCATGGTTCAATGCTTCAATCAAGCCGACAGGTCTTGTCTCGATCGGACCTCCTGAGATGCGATTCTGAAGCGGTCCTACCGGTAATCTGGAAGATCCAGATCGATTTTGTCAAGCACGACATGGTTAAACGCCTAAGCAAAAGGACGGGTCGTCTCTCGTTCGGGACTCCTAAGGCTTGATTCTGAAAATGTCCTACCGGTTATCTGATGACCAGATTGCTTTAATGGTGCCCGCCATTGTTCAACGCCCTGGCAAAGGACAGGTCTCATTTGCTAGGGACTCCTGAGGCTTGATTCTGAAGCTGTCCAAACGGATATTGGATGACCCAGATTGATTTAATCATGTCCGCCATGATTCAATGCCTAATTAAGCCGACGAGGTCTTCCCTCGTTCGGACCTCCTGAGTTGCGATTCTGAAGCGGTTCAACCGGTTATCTGAAGACCGAGATTGATTTTATCATGTCCGCCATGGTTAAACGCCTATGCTAAAGGAAGGGTCGTCTCTCGTTCGGGACTCTAAGGCTGATTCTGAAGCTGTCCTACCGGTTATCTGATGACCAAGATCGCTTTAATCATGCCCGCCATTGTTCAACGCCTTAGCAAAAGGACAGGTCATCTTTTGCTAGGGACTTCTAAGGCTTGATGCTAAGGCTGTCCAACCGGTTATCTGATGACCGAGATTGATTTAATCATGCCCGCCATGATTCAATGCCTAATCAAGCCGACAAGGTCTTCACTCTCGTTCGGACCTCCTGAGTTGCGATTACTAGAAGCGGATCGGCCGGTTATCCTGAAAACCAAGATTGATTTTATCATGCCCGCTATGGTTAAACGCCCACCTATTCCGGGACCGGTCGTCTCTCGTGGGGAACTCCAAGAGCTTGATTCTGGAAAGCTGTCCTACCGGTTATCTGATGACCGAGATTGATTTGATCAAGCACGACATGGTTAAACGCCTAAGCGAAAAGGACGCGTCGTCTCTCGTTCAGAGACTTCTAAGGCTTGATTCTGAAGCTGTCGACCGGTTATCCCTGATGACCGAGATTGCTTTAATCATGCACCGCTATTGTTCAGCGCCTAAGCAAAAGGACAAAGGTCTTTTTTTTTTGCTAGGGACTCCTAAGGCTTGGTTCTGAAGCTGAATTTCTGCCGGTTATCTGATGACCGAGATTCGGTTTAATCATGCCCGCCATGGTTCAACGCCTGAAATCAAGCCGACAGGGCTCCTCTCCTTCGGATCTCCTGAGGCGTGATACTGAAGCGGTTTATCCGGATAGTTGAAGACCAATATCGATTTAATCACCGCCTGCCATGGAACCAGCGCCTAAGCCTGTCCACCAGGTTTTTTCTAGTTCCGGGCCTCCTGAGGCGTGATTCTAAAGCGGTCCAGCCGGTTTATCTGATGATCGAGATAGATTAAATCATGCCCGCCATGGTTCAACGCCTAAGCAAAAGGACAGGTCTTGTCTTGCTGGGAATTTTAAAGGCTTGATTCTGAAGCTGTCGAGACCGGTTATCCTGATGACCGGGATTGATTTAATTTCGGTCCGCGATGGTACGGTACGCCGAATCAAGCCAGCTAAATTTTCTCGCTCGAGCTTAATGAGGCGTGATTCTGAAGCGGTCCAACCGGTTATCTGATGACGGAGATTGATTTTAATCATGCCCGCCATGATTCAATGCCTCAGCAAGCCGACAGTGCCTTCTCTCGTTTCAGGACTCTTGATGCTTGATTCTAAAGCGATCTAACCGGTTATCTGATGGCCGAGACCACGGTGTAGGAAGGCTCTTTAGGTGGTAGAGACTCCGCTCTCCGCCGCGACCAGATAATGACACCCCGCGCGCTCGGCTGCACGGAGCCGCTCACAGATGGCGCCGTAAGTTTCAGGCCATCCGGCAGCGCACCGGGCCGCCTGTGCTAACTGCCTGCTCGGCGTGCATCGCGCTCACCGGACGGCTGCGGGTTTCGCGTACACGATGTCGCCTGCGGAATGTACGTGGGGCCATTCAGCTATCATCTCTTTCAGCACACTGAAGTTTTCATAGCACGAAAAATGACAGACGGACAAACAAGAGTGACTCCCCTAATGCCAGCCGACGCGGCGGTCTACGAGTGAAAAAGAAATATCCCTTCCCTGTGGATGATTTCCAGCCCAGCAACACATTACGTTGCTTGTTTCTCAGTAGCGCAATACTAGCGTCGGTAAGCGTTTGTAAAATGAATAAACTCTGGTTGTACCGCAGGTAAGCGATAACAGAAAGTGCGACCGAAAGAAAAAAAAAGAATGCACAAAGATGAAGAATAGAAAGTTAACACAAACCTTGTTAACGGATACTACGGAACTCAATTGTTTTAAGCACCGTTCACATGACTTTTCTTAAAAAAAGAGACGTACATTGGGTTTCCGAATTCCTGCTAACTCAACTAACCTATTAAAAAAAAAATTTTTTTCAACATGTGAAGCAGCTAATGTGATTATTCTTTTACATTTTAAGGCAGCATTTGAGTCCTGCTAAGTCGAGACTGCTGGTCGAACTGGATTACGAAGTTACACATTTTGCACGCCAGAGGTTAATGAAAGCAGCAGCATTCTTTGAAAGGTTCACTTTGTTATTACACTTACATTTGCATGCAGCAGATTGCAGCCGAAAGTAAAGTTCTCGTAACCACACTCTCGTCAAGGAAAGCAAACCGGTTTTATTAATGCCTGCTGATATAAGACATAATAATAATATCAAAGGAGCACAGCTGGGCGAGTTGGAATGTATTCATAATGGAACAGCGCGAGATTTTACAAGGACAGAGGAAGGAACTGGACAGGACGGGCGCTGACTAACAATTGAAAAGGTTTATTATCAGGAAACCACGAAGAAAGCATACAATAACACGACTCTCTAATCCAATTCAAAAGAATTGTGTAACAGATAACGCTTAATTTTGTGAGGCGCATGCGCATTTCCATCGTGATTTGAAAGTCGTGTTGTTGTATGTCTTCTTCGTGGTTTTCCTGATGATAAACCTTTCGAAGTTGTTAGTCACGTCACTCGTCAGCTATCCAGTTCCTTCCCCTGTCCATGTACCAAATTCGCGCTGTTCTACAAACAAATATTATTATCATCTGCAAAAGACTTCAAAAAAAGAAATTAAAAAAATCGCTGTAGAAATGCATTGTATTAAAAAAACGCTGTTAAAACATTGTATAATGTATGACACACTTTATAGCTGCTTTTTGGAGTTCACTTTCCGCATTACACGGAGTCGCACAGTCGGGACTCTTTCTTCTTTCCTCGAGACTGCTTCTTTGCATCTCGGTTTTTCCCCTTTGCAGTACTGTCGCATTATCAGCGATCCAGGTACCAGTTTTTTGCACGTTCTAAACCGAAGCCGGAGAAGCGTCTTCCTTCCACGGAGGGTCTTCATTCCACGAGAACGCCAGACGGGAATCCGACCCTCAACAGATGGGAAGTCTGTTTGTGTCTGCGTCTACCGCATGCAAGACAGTCCCCTACGCGAAGCCTTCGATTCGGAGGGAACGAGCGACGGAGCATGTGATCTGATGCATTCGGCAGACGTCTTTATCCTGATCGTCTCTTTTCCCTAATGCTTTCATGTCGTTCTTGCTCCTTTCCTAAAATGTTTACGTTTCCCCCAGGCTGGAGAGCAGTCGGCGCATTCATTCAAATGTTTGGCTATTTCCGATTTCGGATCTATGGGTTTTACATTTTCTGTTAGGCTCAATTCACCATTGCAAAAAAAAAAAAAGATTGAAAGCTTGATTAGAGGCTGGCGTAAGCCATGGCGTCGACTTAGCCCACGTTCCCGCCGGGAGGCCTGCGAACCGGACAGCCGGGCGTTTTTGAGCGCCCTCAAGGACAGGCGGTGACTTACATAAAAAGGTCAGGACCGTGATGTGTTCGACGTTCCGGCGGGGCGGGCGAGGGGGAGTCTCCCACACCTGAAGAGCCTTCGCACATCCTGACGAGACTGATTTAATCATGCCCGCCACGGTTCAATGCCTCAGCAAGCCGACAGATGTCTCTCGTTCGGACCTCCTGGAGGCTTGATTCTGAAGCTGTCCAACCGGTTATTTGATTGATCGAGATTGATTTAATCATGCTCGCCATGGTTCAACGCCTAAGCAAATTGACAGTCTCTTCTCGTTCAGGGCCTCCTGAGGCTTGATTCTGAAGCGGTCCAACCCGTTATCTGATGACCGAGATTGATTTAATCATGCCCGCCATGGTTCAACGAATAATCAAAGCCGACAGGTCTTCTCTCGTTCGGAGCCACTAGGGCGTGATTCTGAAGCGGTCCAACCGAGTTATCTGATGACCGAGATTGATTTAATCATACCCGCCATGGTTCAACGCACTAAGCAAAACGACAGTCTTCTCTCGCTCGGGCCTCCTGAGGGGTGATTCTGAAGTGGTCCGACCAGTTATCTGATGACCGAGATTGATTTAATCATGCCCGCCATGGTTCAACGCCTAGCAAAAGGACAGGTCTTCTCTCGCTCGGGCCTCCTGAGGCTTGATTCTGAAGCGGTCCAACCAGTTATCTGAATGACAGAGATTGATTTGATCATGCCCGCCATGGTTCAACGCCTAAGCAAAACGACAGGTCTTCTCTCGTTCGGGACCTCCTGAGCCTTGATTCTGAAGCGGTCCAACCGGTTATCTGATGACCGAGATTGAATTAATCATGCCCGCCATGGTTCAACGCATAATCAAACCGACATGTCTTCTCTCGTTCGGGTCTCCTGAGGGTGATTCTGAAGCGGTCTAACCGGTTATCTGATGGCCGAGATTGATTTAATCATGCCCGCCTTGGTTCAACGCCTAAGCAAAAGGACAGGTCTTTTCTCGCTCAGGGACTCCTGAGGCGTGATTCTGAAGCGGTCAAACCAGTTATCTGATGACCGAGATTGATTTAATCATGCCCGCCATGGTTCAACGCCTCAAGCAAAAGGACAGGTCTTCTCTCGTTCGGGCCTCTCGAGGCTTGATTCTGAAGCAGTCCAACCGGTTATCTGATGACCGAGATTGATTTAATCATGCCCGCCATGGTTCAACGCCTAAGCAAAAGGACAGGTCTTCTCTCGTTCGGGCCTCCAGAGGCTTGATTCTGAAGCGGTCCAACCGGTTATCTGATGACCGAGATTGATTTCATCATGCCCGCACATGGTTCAACGCACAAGCAAAACGACAGGTCTTCTCTCGTTCGGGCCTCCTGAGGAGTGATTCTGAAGCGGTCCAACCGGTTATCTGATGACCGAGATTGATTTAATCATGCCCGCCATGGTTCAACGCATAAGCGAAGCCGACAGCTCTTCTCTCGTTCAGGCCTCCTAAGGCTCGATTCCTGAAGCGGTCCAACCGGTTATCTGATGACCGAGATTGATTTAATCATGCCCGCCATGGTTCAACGCCTAAGCAAACAGGACAGGTCTTCTCTTGCTCGGGCCTACTGAGGCTGTGATTCTGAAGCTGGTCCAAACCTGATAATTGTTTAATCACCTGCAATGTTCACGCCGAGATGCTGATTCTAATCATGCCCGGCTTCATGACGGTAATCTCAATCGCCGGATGACAATGCCCAGCAAGCCGACAGGTCTTCTCTCGTTCGGGACTCCTGAGGCTTGATTCTGAAGCAGTCTAACCGGTTATCTGATCGAGACCGAGATTGATTTAATCATGCCCGCCATGGTTCAACGCCTAAGCAAGCCGACAGGTCTTCTCTCGTACGGGCCTCCTGAGGCGTGATTCTGAAGCGGTCCAACCGGTTATCTGATGATCGAGATTGATTTAATCATGCCCGCCATGGTTCAACGCCTAAACAAATCGACATGTCTTCTATCGTTCGGGCCTCCTGAGGCGTGATTCTGAAGCGGTCCAACCAGTTATCTGATGACCGAGATTGATTTAATCATGCCCGCCATGGTTCAACGCATAAGCAAAAGGACAAGGTCTTCTCTCGCTCGGGCCTCCTGAGGCTTGATTCTGAAGCGGTCCAACCAGTTATCTGATGACCGAGATTGATTTAATCATGCCCGCCATGGTTCAACGCATAAGCGGAAGGACAGGTCTTCTCTCGCTCGGGCCTCCTGAGGCTTGATTCTGAAGCAGTCCAACCAGTTATCTGATGACCGAGATTGATTTAATCATGCCCGCCATGGTGCAACGCATAAGCAAGAGGACAGGTCTTCTCTCGCTCGGGCCTCCTGAGGCTTGATTCTGAAGGTCCAACCAGTTATCTGATGACCGAGATTGATTTAATCATGCCCGCCATGGTTCAACGCCTAAGCGAAAGGAAAGGTCTTCTCTCGCTCGGGCCTCCTGAGGCTCGATTCTGAAGCGATCCAACCAGTTATCTGATGACCGAGATTGATTTAATCATGCCCGCCATGGTTCAACGCCTAAGCAAACGGACAGGTCTTTTCTCGCTCGGGCCTCCTGAGGCTTGATTCTGAAGCGGTCCAACCGGTTATCTGATGACCGAGATTGATTTAATCATGCCCGCCATGGTTCAACGCCTAATCAAAAGGACAGGTCTTCTCTCGTTCGGGTCTCCTGAGGCGTGATTCTGAAGCGGTCCAACCGGTTATCTGATGACCGAGATTGATTTAATCATGCCCACCATGGTTCAACGCCTAAGCAAAAGGACAGGTCTTTTCTCGTTCGGGCCTCCTGAGGCTTGATTCTGAAGCTGTCCAACCGGTTATCTGATGACCGAGATTGATTTAATCGTGCCCGCCATGGTTCAACGCCTAATCAAACCGACAGGTCTTCTCTCGTTCGGGCCTCCTGAGGCGTGATTCTGAAGCGGTCCAACCAGTTATCTGATGACCGAGATTGATTTAATCATGCCCGCCATGGTTCAACGCCTAAGCAAGCCGACAGGTCTTCTCTCGTTCGGGCCTCCTGAGGCTTGATTCTGAAGCGGTCCAACCAGTTATCTGATGACCGAGATTGATTTAATCACGTCCGCCATGGCTCCAACACCTAATCAAGCGGACAGCGTCATTTATCTGATGACTCGGGCCTCGTTTAAGCATGACTGCCATGGTTCAACCCCTAATCGAGCCGACAGGTCTATCTGATCGATCCGAGGCCATTGAAGTCTATCCATGTCTGGACAGCTGTTCAACGCAGTTAATCTAAGCGATCGAGGTCTTCTCTCGCTCGGGATCCTGAGGCGTGATTCTGAAGCGGTCCAACCGGTTATCTGATGACCGAGATTGATTTAATCATGCCCGCCATTGGTTCAACGCCTAAGCAAAAGGACAGAGTCTTCTCTCGCTCGGGACCTCCTGAGGCTTGATTCTGAAGCGGTCCAACCGGTTATCTGATGACCGAGATTGATTTAATCATGCCCGCCATGGTTCAACGCATAATCAAGCCGACATGTCTTCTCTCGTTCGGGCCTCCTGAGGCGTGATTCTGAAGCGGTCCAACCGGTTATCTGATGACCGAGATTGATTTAATCATGCCCGCCATGGTTCAACGCCTAAGCAAAACGACAGGTCTTCTCTCGTTCGGGTCTCCTGAGAGGCTTGATTCTGAAGCGGTCCAACCGGTTATCTGATGACCGAGATTGATTTAATCATGCCCGCCATGGTTCAACGCCTAAGCAAAGGGACATGGTCTTCTCTCGCTCAGGACTCCTGAGAGCTGATTCTGAAGCGGTCCAACCAGTTATCTGATGACCGAGATTGATTTAATCATGCCCGCCATGGTTCAACGCCTAAGCAAAAGGACAGGTCTTCTCTCGCTCGGGCCTCCTGAGGCTTGATTCTGAAGCGGTCCAACCAGTTATCTGATGACCGAGATTGATTTAATCATGCCCGCCATGGTTCAACGCCTAAGCAAAAGGACAGGTCTTTTCTCGCTCGGGCCTCCTGAGGCTTGATTCTGAAGCGGTCCAACCAGTTATCTGATGACCGAGATTGATTTTATCATGCCCGCCATGGTTCAACGCCTAAACAAAAGGACAGGTCTTCTCTCGCTCGGGCCTCCTGAGGCGTGATTCTGAAGCGGTCCAACCAGTTATCTGATGACCGAGATTGATTTTATCATGCCCGCCATGGTTCAACGCCTAAGCAAAAGGATAGGTCTTCTCTCGCTCGGGCCTCCTGAGGCTTGATTCTGAAGCGGTCCAACCAGTTATCTGATGACCGAGATTGATTTTATCATGCCCACCATCGGTTCAACGCCTAAGCAAAAGGACAGGTCTTCTCTCGCTCGGGCCTCCTGAGACTTGATTCTGAAGCGGTCCAACCAGTTATCTGATGACCGAGATTGATTTCATCATGCCCGCCATGGTTCAACGCCTAAGCAAAAGGACAGGTCTTCTCTCGCTCGGGCCTCCTGAGGCTTGATTCTGAAGCGGTCCAACCGGTTATCTGATGACCGAGATTGATTTAATCATGCCCGCCATGGTTCAACGCCTAAGCAAAAGGACAGGTCTTCTCTCGCTCGGGCCTCCTGAGGCTTGATTCTGAAGCGGTCCAACCGGTTATCTGATGACCGAGATTGATTTAATCATGCCCGCCATGGTTCAACGCCTAAGCAAAAGGACAGGTCTTCTCTCGTTCGGGCCTCCTGAGGCTTGATTCTGAAGCGGTCCAACCAGTTATCTGATGACCGAGATTGATTTAATCATGCCCGCCATGGTTCAACGCCTAAGCAAAAGGACAGGTCTTCTCTCGTTCGGGCCTCCTGAGGCTTGATTCTGAAGCGGTCCAACCGGTTATCTGATGACCGAGATTGATTTAATCATGCCCGCCATGGTTCAACGCCTAAGCAAGAGGACAGGTCTTCTCTCGTTCGGGCCTCCTGAGGCTTGATTCTGAGCGGTCCAACCAGTTATCTGATGACCGAGATTGATTTTATCATGCCCGCCATGGTGCAACGCATAATCAAACCGACATGTCTTCTCTCGTTCGGGACACCTGAAGCCGTGATTCTGAAGCGGTCCAACCGGTTATCTGATGTCCGAGATTGATTTAATCATGCCCGCCATGGTTCAACGCCTAAGCAAACGGACAGGTCTTCTCTCGCTCGGGCCTCCTGAGGCTTGATTCTGAAGCGGTCCAACCGGTTATCTGATGACCGAGATTGATTTAATCATGCCCGCCATGGTTCAACGCCTAATCAAACGGACAGGTCTTCTCTCGTTCGGGCCTCCTGAGGCTTGATTCTGAAGCGGTCCAACCAGTTATCTGATGACCGAGATTGATTTAATCATGCCCGCCATGGTTCAACGCCTAAGCAAAAGGACAGGTCTTCTCTCGTTCGGGCCTCCTGAGGCTTGATTCTGAAGCGGTCCAACCAGTTATCTGATGACCGAGATTGATTTAATCATGCCCGCCATGGTTCAACGCATAATCAAGCCGACATGTCTTCTCTCGTTCGGGTCTCCTGAGGCGTGATTCTGAAGCGGTCCAACCGGTTATCTGATGACCGAGATTGATTTAATCATGCCCGCCATGGTTCAACGCCTAAGCAAAACGACAGGTCTTCTCTCGCTCGGGTCTCCTGAGGCTTGATTCTGAAGCGGTCCAACCAGTTATCTGATGACCGAGATTGATTTAATCATGCCCGCCATGGTTCAACGCCTAAGCAAAAGGACAGGTCTTCTCTCGCTCGGGCCTCCTGAGGCGTGATTCTGAAGCGGTCCAACCGGTTATCTGATGACCGAGATTGATTTAATCATGCCCGCCATGGTTCAACGCCTAAGCAAAAGGACAGGTCTTCTCTCGTTCGGGCCTCCTGAGGCTTGATTCTGAAGCGGTCCAACCGGTTATCTGATGACCGAGATTGATTTAATCATGCCCGCCATGGTTCAACGCATAATCAAGCCGACATGTCTTCTCTCGTTCGGGTCTCCTGAGGCGTGATTCTGAAGCGGTCCAACCGGTTATCTGATGACCGAGATTGATTTAATCATGCCCGCCATGGTTCAACGCCTAAGCAAAAGGACAGGTCTTCTCTCGCTCGGGCCTCCTGAGGCTTGATTCTGAAGCGGTCCAACCAGTTATCTGATGACCGAGATTGATTTAATCATGCCCGCCATGGTTCAACGCCTCAGCAAACGGACAGGTCTTCTCTCGCTCGGGCCTCCTGAGGGGTGATTCTGAAGCGGTCCAACCAGTTATCTGATGACCGAGATTGATTTAATCATGCCCGCCATGGTTCAACGCCTAAGCAAAGGACAGGTCTTCTCTCGTTCGGGCCTCCTGAGGCTTGATTCTGAAGCGGTCCAACCGGTTATCTGATGACCGAGATTGATTTAATCATGCCCGCCATGGTTCAACGCACTAAGCAAACCGACAGGTCTTCTCTCGTTCGGGTCTCCTGAGGAGTGATTCTGAAGCGGTCCAACCAGTTATCTGATGACCGAGATTGATTTAATCATGCCCGCCATGGTTCAACGCCTAAGCAAAAGGACAGGTCTTCTCTCGTTCGGGCCTCCTGAGGCTTGATTCTGAAGCGGTCCAACCGGTTATCTGATGACCGAGATTGATTTTATCATGCCCGCCATGGTTCAACGCCTAAGCAAAGGACAGGTCTTCTCTCGCTCGGGTCTCCTGAGGCTTGATTCTGAAGCGGTCCAACCAGTTATCTGATGACCGAGATTGATTTTATCATATCCACGCCATGGTGCAACGCATAATCAAGCCGACATGTCTTCTCTCGTTCGAGGACACCTAAGCCGTGATTCCAAAGCGGTCCAACCGGTTATCTGATGTCCGAGATTGATTTAATCATGCCCGCCACGGTTCAACGCCTCAGCAAGCCGACAGATCGTCTCTCGTTCGGGCCTACTGGGGCTTGATTCTGAAGCTGTCCAAACGGTTATTTGATGATCGAGATTGATTTAAACATGCTCGACATGGTTCAACGCCTAATCAAACTGACAGGTCTCTCTCGTTCGGGCCTACTGAGGATTGATTCGGAAGCGGTCCAACCAGTTATCTGATGACCGAGAATGTATTTAATCATGCCCGCCATGGTTCAACGCCTAAGCAAATGGACAGGTCTTCTCTCGTTCGGGCCTCCTGAGGCTTGATTCTGAAGCGGTCCAACCGGTTATCTGATGACCGAGATTGATTTAATCATGCCCGCCATGGTGCAACGCATAATCAAGCCGACAGGTCTTCTCTCGTTCCGGCCACCTAAGGCTTCATTCTGAAGCGTTCCAACCAGTTATCTGATTACCGAGATTGATTTAATCATGCCCGCCAATGCTCCAAAGCCTAATCAAGTCGACAGGTTTTCTACTAGTTCGGGCCTCCTTTGGCATGATTCTGCAGCGGTCTACCAGTTATCTGATGACCGAGATTGATTTAATCATGCCCGCCATGGTTCAACGCATAATCAAGCCGACATGTCTTCTCTCGTTCTTGTCTCCTGAGGGGTGATTCTGAATCGCTTCAACCGGTTACCTGATGACCGAGATTGATTTAATCATGCCCGCCATGGTTCAACGCCTAAGCAAAGTGACAGGTCTTCTCTCGCTCGGGCCTCCTGAGGCTTGATTCTGAAGCGGCCCAACCAGTTATCTGATGACCGAGATTGATTTAATCATGCCCGCCATGGTTCAACGCATAATCAAACCGACATGTCTTCTCTCGTTCGGGTCTCCTGAGGCGTGATTCTGAAGCGGTCCAACCGGTTATCTGATGACCGAGATTGATTTAATCATGCCCGCCTTGGTTCAACGCCTAAGCAAAAGGACAGGTCTTCTCGCTCGGGTCTCCTGAGGGGTGATTCTGAAGCGGTCGAACCAGTTATCTGATGACCGAGATTGATTTAATCATGCCCGTCATGGTTCAACGCCTAAGCCAAAGGACAGGTCTTCTCTCGCTCGGGTCATCCTGAGGCTTGATTCTGAAGCAGTCCAACCAGTTATCTGATGACCGAGATTGATTTTATCATGCCCGCCATGGTTCAACGCCTAAGCAAAAGGACAGGTCTTCTCTCGCTCGGGCCTCCTGAGGCTTGATTCTGAAGCGGCCCAACCAGTTATCTGATGACCGAGATTGATTTTATCATGCCCGCCATGGTTCAACGACTAAGCAAAAGGACAGGTCTTCTCTCGCTCGGGCCTCCTGAGACTTGATTCTGAAGCGGTCCAACCAGTTATCTGATGACCGAGATTGATTTTATCATGCCCGCCATGGTTCAACGCCTAAGCAAAAGTGTTGTGGCGGCGCCACTATCGCGAGGGTTATAAAAGAGCAAGCACGAATAAAGATAAGGTTGTTCTGCACCGGTACTGGAGAGTGTCACTTCGGCTGCGTCGGCAGCAACACAACAGTGGCGACGAGGATCAACGGAGTCGACGAGGCGAAGCCATGAGCCTCGCGGTGCCGCCCCCTTCCTGCCCGCTCCCGGGAAACCTGCTGTTCCGTGGAAGCAATGGCGGCGGGTGTTCAACAACTACCTGCTGGCCACGGGAGGCGACGCCCACGGACCTGCTCGGCGGAAGGCCCTACTTTTACACTGCCTCGGGGTTGAGGGCCAAAGAATCTTCTATACTCTTCCTGAGACGTTCCCTCCAGTACCGGAACCCAGTGAACCTCCTGCAGCCAAACAGTCTCCCGCTGCACCGGACGAGTACGATGTCGCTCTGGCGGCCCTGGAGAACTACTTCGCGGCGACTTCAAATGTGGTCGTGGAACGACACCGCTTCGGGCAGCGAGCACAGCTCCCCGGGGAATCCATCGACGCATTTGTTGCCGAACTACGGGACCTGTCCTCGAACTGCGAACTTGGATCCATGGCGGACGAGTTCATCCGAGACCAGCTGGTGGCAAAGACTTCAAGCCAGCAGCTACGAGAGCGCCTTCTTCTGGAAGGTTCTGGTCTCACGCTGGACCGGGCGCTGGTCATCGGCCGTCTGGTCGAAGAAGCAGTCCGCTACTCCAAGGAACTCGTATCGTCTTCAGCGGTGCAAAAGGTGGACGCTAAGTCAACACTGAACGTCGGACGACCACCGCGTTTGCGGGAAGGTGAGCCTTCATCGTCTACTGGGAAAAAGTGCTACCGTTGCGGGTCGTCGGGACATCTTGCGAATTCTGCTACGTGTAAAGCAAGAGGCAAAGCGTGCGCTGCGTGCGGAAAAGTCGGACATTTTCGTGCTGTTTGCAAGAGTACCGCCGGACGCGGTAACGAAGGCCGCGCTATCAGAGAAGTTGCTTGTTCAGATAGCTGCGAGGATGACGCCCTCAGTATTCTTCACGTGCAAGGAAAACCGAAAAGCGGTATCTATATCTCTGTCCGTGTCGAGGGAACGCTGTTATCCTTTTTGGTCGACACCGGGTCAGCAGTTTCGATAATCTCCGAAGATGCGTATCAGAAGAATTTTGTTTCTTCGCTTCGACTGCAGGACTCGGCTGCAAATTTGTTTGATTTTTCGCAGCGGAAGATTGCGGTGAAGGGATGTTTTGTGGCCGCCGTCGCTTACAGAGAGCGGAAGGCTGACGTACGCTTCTACGTCGTACCGAGGGGCACGAATATACTTGGAATCGACGCCGTCGCTTGCTTGTCCCTCGAAATCAGTGGTCAGGCATTGAGGTATTTCAACACTACATGCGTGCATTCGGGACTACCCCGGAGTAATCGAGCGTCCTGCACGGCGCGTGACGGCTCTCCCGCTCGCGACTGTATACCCGACGCGGCCTTGGGCGCGGACGCGGTCACTTTGGCGGCCTCGCTCCGCGAATCGAACGCGGCGTTGACGCGTCGACTGTCGGCCAGCGAGAGCAGGGTGCGCGAGCTCGAGTCCCAACTCCGGGAACTGAGGGAACGCGAATCGCGCAGCGACCGTCACTTGCAGGACGTTGTGCGCGAGTTGGAGGCGATTCGAGACACCCTAGCGGCGCACGAGCGCGCGACACGGTCGCTCGCGGAGCGTGTCCAGCTGAGCAACACTGACCGCGAAGCAGACACCTCGGGCGACAAGAAACCCAACGCGAAAGACTGTTCGGACTCGCGCACCAGCATGGAGGACAGACTGGCCGGCATCGAGGCTTCTCTGGAGAGGTTTTGCACCAAGGTCTCGAACCTTCCTGCCCTGGAGAGAGAACCTGCCGGAGGTGCGAGTGCTGCGGGTCTGTTGACGAGAGAGGACATTGCGCAGGCGGTGCAGGAGGTGCTCTCCCGCCAGTCAACGCAACAGAAGAGCTTGCTGAAGGACGCCGTGCTGGAATATCTTGGCGTCTATCGTTGTACTCCTCACGCAGCAACCGGCGAGGAGGCAGCCTTCCTGCTGCACGGACGTCACCCCAGGACGAAGCTGGACATCGTAGGTGGAGCCAAGGTCAGCCGGTTCAAGCCGGGAGAGAGTGTTCGGATCAAACTGCCGGGTCACGTTTCAAAAGGCAGCACCAGCTACTCGGCGCCCAAGAAGGTGGTGAAGCACCAGGGAAAAGACGCGTACCTTCTCGAGGACGGCAGGGTATGGAACCGGCGGAGGCTCGTGAGGTCCAACGACAAGTCATCTCCGCAGGTTGCCCTAGAACCATACCCCATGGTTTGAAGCACCATTAGCGACCTCATCATCACCAAGGGCACCACCGGCACCCAGGGTCGCGCCCCCACAGTCACCGCACGCGACATCGCAAGACGTTCCCGAGACACCGTTCCCAGTTGCACGACAGTCACCTCGCACAACAACATCGGAGAGAGCGGTACCGTCATCGGAGTCATCTGTCGCCCCATCAGGACTACGGAGATCTGCCAGGCAGACATCGAGGCCTCGAAGACTGGACGATTTTGTGTTATATTAAGTGTTCGTTGTTGTGTTATCTTGAATCTGTAAATATTTGTTTTCCTGTCATTTTTCTTTTCTTGAGGGGGGAACTGTTGTGGCGGCGCCACTATCGCGAGGGTTATAAAAGAGCAAGCAGGAATAAAGATAAGGTTGTTCTGCACCGGTACTGGAGAGTGTCACTTCGGCTGCGTCGGCAGCAACACAACAAAAAGGACAGGTCTTCTCTCGCTCCGGCCCACTCCTGGGGCTCGAATCTGAAGCGGTCAAAGCCGGTTATCTCATGATCCAAGATTGATGTAATCATGCCCGCCATGGCTCAACGCCTACAAAAGGATAGTCTTCTCTCGCTCGGTTCTCCTGAGGCCTGATTCTGAAGCGGAACGACCAGTTATCTGATGACCGAGATTGATTTTATCATATACGCTATGGTGCAACGCATAATCAAGCCGACATGCCTTCTCTCGTTCGGGACACCATAGCCGTGATTCCAAAGCGGTCCAACCTGTTATCTGATGTCCGAGATTGATTTAATCATGCCTCGCCACGGTTCAAAGCCTCAGCAAGCCGACAGATCGTCTCTCGTTCGGGCCTACTGGGGCTTGATTCTGAAGCTGCTCCAAACGGTTATTTGATGATCGAGATTGATATAAACATGCTCGACGTGGTTAAACGCCCTAATCCAAACTGACAGGTCTCCCGTCGGGGCCTAATGAGGGATTGATTTCGGAAGCGGTCCAACCAGTTATCGGATGACCGAGAATTATTTAATCATGCCCGCCATGTTTTCAACGCCTAAGCAAAAGGAAAGGTCTTCTCTCGTTCGGGCCTCATAAGGCTTGATTCTGAAGTGGTCAATACGGCTATCCATTGACTGAGATTCATTTAATCATGCCTGCCATGGGTAAACGCATAATCAAGCCGACAGATCTTCTCTCGTTCCGGCCACATAAGGCTTCATTTTGAAGCGTTTAACCAGTTACC
This sequence comes from Ixodes ricinus, assembly GCA_037355805.1. Taxonomy (NCBI): domain Eukaryota; kingdom Metazoa; phylum Arthropoda; class Arachnida; order Ixodida; family Ixodidae; genus Ixodes; species Ixodes ricinus. The sequence goes on along the minus strand of JAZHYW010003769.1, from coordinate 1,527 downwards.
AGATTACCGGGATTGATTTAATCATGCCCCAAATGCTCCAAAGCCTCCAATCAAGTCGACGGGTTCTTACCAGTTCGGGCCTCCTTTTGGCATGATTCTGCAGCGGTCCTACCAGTTATCTGATGACCGAGATTGATTTAATAATGCCCGCCATAGTCGCAACGGCATAATCAAGCCGACATGTCTTCTCTCGTTCTTGTCTCCTGAGGTGCGATTCTGAAGCGGCTTCAACCGGTTACCAGATGACCGAGATTGATTTAATCATACCCGCCATTGTTCAACGCCTAAGCAAAAGGACAGGTCTTCTCTACGCTCGGGCCTCCTGAGGCTTAATTCTGAAGCGGCCCAACCCGTGTGTCTGATGACCGAGATTGATTTTATCATGCCCGCGCCATGGTTCAACGAATAATCAAGCCGACATGTCTTCTCTGCATTCAGATCCTCCTGAGGGGTGATTCTGAGGCGGTCCAACCGGCATATTCTGATGGCCCTGAGATTGATTTAATCATGCCCGCCTTGGTTCAACGCATAAGCAAAAGGAGAGGTTTCTCGCTCGGGTGTCCTGAGGGTGATTCTGAAGCGGTTCGAACCAGTTATCTGATGACCGAGATTGATTTAATCATGTCCAGCCATGGTTCAACGCCTAAGCCAAACGGACAGTGTCTTCTCTCGCTCGAGTCATCTTGAGGCTTGATTCTGAAGCAGTCCAAGCCAGTTATCTGATGACCGAGATTGATTTTATCATGCCCCGCACTGGTGCTAACGCCTATAGCAAAAGGACAGGATCTTCTCTCCGTTCAGGACATCCGGAGGCTAGATTCTGGTAGCGTCAACTCAGTTATCTGATCCGGATACTGGATATTTATCATGCCCGCCATGGTTCAACGCCTAAGCAAAAGGACAGGTCTTCTCTCGCTCGGGCCTCCTGAGGCTTGATTCTAAGCGGTACCAACTAGTTATCTGATGACCGAGATTGATTTCATCACGCGCGCCATGGTTCAACACCTAAGCAAAAGGACAGGTCTTCTCTCGCTCGGGCCTCCTGAGGCTTGATTCTGAAGCGGTCCAACCGGTTATCTGATGACCGAGATTGATTTAATCATGCCCGCCATGGTTCAACGCCTAAGCAAAAGGACAGGTCTTCTCTCGTTCGGGCCTCCTGAGGCGTGATTCTGAAGCGGTCCAACCGGTTATCTGATGACCGAGATTGATTTAATCATGCCCGCCATGGTGCAACGCCTAAGCAAAAGGACAGGTCTTCTCTCGCTCGGGCCTCCTGAGGGGTGATTCTGCAGCTGGTCCAACCAGTTATCTGATGACCGAGATTGATTTAATCATGCCCGCCATGGTTATAACGCCTACAGCAAAAGGACAGGTCTTACTCGCTCGGGCCTCCTGAGGCTTGATTCTGAAGCGGTCCAACCAGTTATCCTGATGACCGAGGTTGATTTTACTCATGTCCGCCATGGTTCAACGCCTAAGCAAAAGGACAGGTCTTCTCTCGCTCGGGCCTCCTGAGGCTTGATT
>JAZHYW010003768.1:0-29112 GCA_037355805.1 Ixodes ricinus | reverse complement strand
TATCAGCGACTACACCAATCACGCACAGTAAATCTGCCGTGTTCCCACGCTTCTTCTTTTTTTTTTTTTGGGGGGGGGGGGGTGCCGGTGAAAGCGAAATTAAAAAGACAAGGAGCGCCGTGACGATGCACCTGCTGCCTCTGTCGGGTCTAATGTCGACTAGCGAAACGGAGACAGCAAAGCCGCCTGATACTGAATTTTGGGTGGAATCGACAAGAGGCACGGATTAAGCGGGAGTGGTGGATCAGCGTTCGGACTCGCCTTCAGTTGGTGGGCACGCAACAAGAACGCTCGTGTCCCGGCCCCGCGTACTCCTGGTGCCGAAAATTCGTCGTTGGGCGAGAACATGCGGACAAACACGGCGCCCGACCGAAGATTATATCCGCCACGGTGAATGGAAGGAGCGAGCGGAATCGTGCATCATTGACCGTCTGCCGCAAATAAACGAGTCGGTGGGTTATTGAGATCGCAGGATAAGTGTGGATCAGTGATGCCGATCACCTTTCTGGGACTGCATCCAAAACCGCGGGACGAGTTCCGAACGTCTTGTTATCGCTGCGATCTGGAGGCCAAAGATCCGGCAAGAAGCGAGCGTCAACGAGCCACGCAGATTAAGACACGCCACGCTCGTATTATTATTGTTATTTATTTATTGAAAGTACCCTCAGGGCCCGAAGGCATTACAGAGGGGAGAGCACATACATGAAACAAAGATAGTAATATAGTAACAAGTCAACAATATTAAATATACAACAAACAAAGAAAAATACTAATAGGTCATGGGTCACTGCTAAAATAGCTAGTGATGGAATTTCTAAACAGGTTAGTATCAGTTATAGTAGCAATCAAACCGGTGGTTCCATTCCTCGGCTGTGCGGGGTAAAAGAAAGATTGAAATGTTGTGGTAAACGAACTTGGAACTCCAACTTTATGCTCACACATCTTTCTTTAGTCCTTTCTTATCTGCCGCAATGTGACTGCTTGCACACCGATGACAAGGGATACTCGTAGACGCGTTTCCCCGTCCACTAAACCCCCCCCCCCCCCCTCCGCAACGAAGAAGCCGCTACTGCGCCTGCGCTCCGATGGGCTTGACTGATGGGGTTCCGCGTATCCGTACGGTTGCGGGAAACGCTGCGAGGACGGGAAACGATCTACAAAAACTCTCCAATAAGACTGTGTTCAGAGCGCATCGCGCGCCGGGGCATACACTCCAGGAATTCTAGAAAGTGCAGAAGTTCGCGCCTTCCAGTTCCACCAATTCAAGATCTGACGGCGAACCTAAGACAGTGAACCGCTGTCTTTTAACGTAACGGCTTTCGCACCAAACACTCGTTTTAATGCGAAAGCATTAACTGTCCCATGGAGCGAGCCGACGTCATGAGCCACGCCAAACGGCACCTAAATTCCCCTGTCCCAAAGGAACGGAGTGAAGCCGCGATCTGAGGCATCCCAGCTTTGAGGCCGCTCAAAAAGCCACGCAAAATGGCATAAATTCACCTCTCAAAAAGAAGCGAAGTGATGGATTATGCTCCCGTTGATGGCGCGCCTCATCAAGGAACGAGACTCATACGGCTGTCGTGCAGCGTGGTTCCAAAGCCGCCACCAGAGAAGCCCTCTCCATGGCGGCACAGCGCACGTAGCGGCCTTGTGAGGTGCAGCGGTGCGAGCCTGGCCACAAAGCACGTTCGGGTGAACTCGGAGGAGGTTGTAGAGCCGAGCTCAGCGCGGCTCACGGAAACTCGCGCTCGACCGTCGGCGCTCCCTCGGCAGTACTGAAACGTGTAGCCGCCCACGCCCATACGCCGCAGACGAACTAAGGAGCGGAACAACGCCATTCATGCTTTCGCATTCACAACTCGTCAGAGAGTGCTTAGGAGTGCCCTGTGGCTTTTCGCGTTCTTTGTCTCTGACTTCACCTGCAAAGAGCCGAGTGGAATTCCCGCCGTCTTTCGCTCCGACCTGCCAAAGTAGGACGGACGACAGCTCCCTGACAGGAGGATTCCCTTCCACAGGGAATGCGGGACAACGCTGGTGTACGCGAGGGAGGCCCGCGTCGGCATCACGATCCCCGTCCACTCGGGCACTCTGCATGCCTGGATCCAACAAATGCGTCGACGGATGACGCCATTTCTCCGCTGAGCTTTCGTCGCTGCCTTGTCTTCGCGCAGCACAGGAAAAACGTTACGCCAGTCTCGATGTTTAGAGGTTGGTGCGTTCGACCGTGGCGCAACTGGCACTGGCAGCAGCGGCGTCATAAAAGGGGAGGGGGACGAACTGTCCCGCGGGTGCAGCGCTCGATCAGAGGGGTGTCGCGGCGGGCCACGAGAGCAGGAAAGGGGGGGGGTCTAGCGAGGCTTACCGCCCCGGGTGCACGAGCCTAGTGACACCACTGACGGCCAGGCACTGTTATTCATATTTTTTCGAATGGATGATACAGTGAGTATCCCCAGCCAAGCGCACGCGTGGGCGTGATGCAGGTGACGAGATTTCTTTCTGCTTTTTCAAATATAGTTGTGAGTAGCGCCAGTGTGCGTGTCTTTTCCTTGTGCCCGTCGATTTTTGCGCCTTACCGCATGCTTCATGATGAGGAAAACGAAAGGTGTAAAGCGCGAAACACATGGACGGCGAAACCGTCCGATCCGACCTCCGACTGCGCAATACGACGGTCGGAGGCGAGGAGTTTTCAACGCTCTCCGGTGCTACGAAAACCCTCTCCCCCCAAGGTCATTCCGGCAGTCCGCACGTCGGATCGGACGGTTTCGCCGTACATGTGTTTCGCGCTTAAAGCGCGAAACGCATGTACGCGAGCGAAACCGTCGATCAGGCAATCGATCTGCAATACGACGGTCGGAGGCGAGGGTTTTCAACGCTCTCCGGTGCTACGAAAACCCTCTCCCCCCAAGGTCATTCCGGCAGCACGCACACGTCGGATCGGACGGTTTCGTCATGCATGTGTTTCGCGCTTAAAGGAGGAGAGATGGATTTTGGTGAGGAGAGGAGGAAACATCCCTTTCTCCACCCCTCCGCCTGCTTCCTCCTCCGGCTTTCCTTTCCCGTTTCCTTTCCTTTTCAGTCACATGGGATCCGTATCTGGTATGCGGGACAAAAAAATGATAAAGTATTTGAACCTGGAATGCACGAAAAAATATACGTGAGGCAAAACTACAATGTGCGACAGTCACCCATTTTTCGTGAACAGCTTCCAGCGCCGCAGAAGATCAAAACGATGTTTTACCGCATACCAGAAGGGACGACATTCCAATTGTGCGCCCTTGTAGAAAAGGTGTATAGGGTTATCTAGGAGGTGTTGCTAAGAAGGAGGGGGGACGATGAAGAAAGGAGAGGGATGGGGTGAGGGAATTGGTGTGTCACGTGACGGCGTACAGTTTCCTCCATAGATTTTGGCGGGAAGCTGAGTCGACGTAAAGTTCACGTGCCGTCCATTTCTCCGAGGTGTATGAGTCACGTGACATCACTTTCTCCGCTAATGCTGGCAGAAAATGCACGGAGAGACGGACGGACGGACAAAATGTGGTTGTTGAGATCCATATGACTTACGTTATCATCAGTATCGCCTGGCGAGCGTTCGTTAAGCTCTCCTGATAAGTCATATTTAAAAATGACCAATTTGAGCGGCACAACACTTGCACACACTCGTTGAGAGCGAATACGCTGGGTAACCCAAGGCACTCTTGTGCATCTATGCGGATCTATGTTCATTGATGTTTGCGATATCATTATAGCATATGACAACATAAGATCAGAAACAGCAAAACTTTTCAGCAAAAAATGTTATATCATGCTTTAACTCAATAAAAAAGGCAGAGGTTCTCTGGCGCTACAAAATGGGACACGGCAAAACGTACGCTTCGCTAACCCATATAAGACGCGAGGAATTAACATGATATGACAAGGAACTGTCGTTTGATGGCGTTCTCGAACGCCGTTAGGTATATTTTAGCACAAGTGGACCGGTAAAACAACAGCCTTTCTTCCAACAGGTGGAGCCTCTAGATAGTCTTAAAACAAAATATGTGTATAGCAGTTAGCCTATTTCCAAAGCCGACACGGAAGACGACATATCGATGGTGGGTAGGTGGCGCGAGCCTACGCCTTATTACAGAGTTGAACCGGCGGTTATCCATCATGCCGCCTACGTGTTCGCATCAAGCGCCTCTTCAGCAGGGCGGGTTGAAACATAGGTCTTATTACGTTGACGCTTAGTGGTTCGTTCTTGGGCGTTATCGGCGGCCTGTAATCCCCTCGGCAAGAAGATAATATGCCTGAAATCCGTGCTGCTTTCTTAAACGTCCGCTGATTCTTTTAATGTGCTTTTGTTGCCCTAGAACAGAATGCCTCAGTCACGTTACTGAAACAAAGTGACTCAATACCGTGACTCGTTACTTATTCAAAACGTGACGCGTCATTTCTCTTCTCAGATGTGTCGTTCTTATGAAGCCGCTGGTATCATGTTCAATCAGCCAGACCGATCTCACGAGCTAGTTTAAGTACACCTACCGCTGCCGACGTGCTATCGTGGGAGCTGTAGTCTTTCCACGCGCGACAACCTGCTGGAGGTCTGCGCGAGCAGAGCACGCGAGGCGGCATGAGCTGTCTCGTGAACTGGCGTCTGCCTCCTACGAACTACAGTTATGGCGGCGTCACGCATGCGTGGAACGCTTGGTGAGATCGGTCTGTTGTCGCCGCAGTGGGTTGCAGCACTGCCGCATTGACGAGACGGGACTTCGAAGGTGTAATCGGAGATAGATGTCGACACACGGCCGCATGAACCACGACTCAAACACAAAAAACGAGAAGAGAAAGGTGGCCATGCAGATTCAGCTTACGATGCAGCACAACCTGTCATTTGTAGAACCGACACACTAAACGCATCACAAAAAATGAAAATAGTTTACAACTCCCTGTAATGCCGAGTATTGGAGCCAGCTCTTAAGAGAGGGAAAGCACGGGGGGGTCACGTGACCTCGGGGGGGGTGATCTCGGGAGGGGGTCACGTGACCCAGGGGGGTCACGTGACACGTAACCTGAAGTCACGTGACCTCTGGGGCGATTTTTGTAACGAGAATAAATATGCCACAACCCATTAAGCTTCTTAAAAAACGTCGCTGATTCTTTTAATCTGGTTTGTGTGCCTAGAAGACGGAATGCTTGATCCCCGTGCCCCGAAATAAAAATGACTCATCCCGTGACTCGTTACCTTATTCAAAGCTTGTAGGTGTAAGTACTCACATTATTCTCGTTATTGGCTGATAAAGATGCGCATTACCTCAACCAGAAAAAAGTGACGCGTCATTTTCTCCTTACTCCAGATGTGTCGTTCTTATAGAAGCCGCTTCCAACGTTTATCGTCGTTAATAATTTCATCGTTTTATCGCGTTCATTGTGAAGGATAACTGTGGCCGTAATGTATACCTTGTGCACATCTTTTTATGGTCTATCCAGCGCTTTCTTGTACCAATCGAGGCTGGTTCGCGGGTTTGCATTTGCTGGGACAGGCAGCGCTACTGCACAGCCTGGTCGGAAGCAGACACGAGAGGCTTAAAACGGCAACCTCTCGGTTTGTGGCGCTTCTGAGTGTGTGAAGCGGCCTGTTCAGGCGCGAGCTTGGCCCCAGAGAACTATAGATTGACTGTAATATTGTTGTTCCATCCAGTAACAAAATACAGTATGTTTACTTCATCAAAATAACAAAAATACGTTTCTCGTTCCTGGTCGTTCCTTCGTTACCAAAAACAAGTAACTAAATATAAGTAACGTTACTTGCAACGCGTTCCGTACGAGTCTATTCACTCTTGGAACAGACTTGCCTACATTCACATGGAACCCACACGACTCCGCTTCGAGTCATAGCGCAATCTCGAGGCTCATATTTCCGCGTGAAGCGCGCATTTCTAATAAACACAGCGGGAAAAGTTTCTCACTGGAGAAACGGGGGTGGCCGGGCGCGCCCTCCCGATTGAATACCCCGCACTGCTTTTCCACCCGAGCTCTGTAAGTGCCGCCGCGGGCCCCGCCAAAAGATACACGCGCGCACACACACTCGGCCGCGCGCGCGCTCACGCGGGGAGCGAAATTAAAATCTGGAGTGGCCAATCACTGCCCCCGGAGGAGCCACCTCGTTAATTAGATCCGCACCTGACCGGCCGAGAGCGCTTATGCCTCGAGTTGAGGGGCACGACTATATACGCTTGTTTTGCGCACAGAATGCCAAAACAGCTTGCACCCAGGGCTAACACCTACGAGTGTAACAGCAACACCCTTGAGCTGAGGTCACACTGCTTATACATCATACAGAATAGTCTGCAAACTGATCCAGACATAAGTGAACACGAGATCCGTTCTTCGAATGCCCAATGGTAACACGTTCATGGAACAATTATTGGCACGGCATTATAGCCACGGATATCGCGGTGACTGGAAATGTCTAGCAGACTGCCTTTTGTATGATGAATATACGAGTGTGACACCGGCTTTAAAGGTGCTAAATAATAGCCTAAGAGTACATAATCCTTGGCACATTCTAGAGACATCCCTTTACGCACAACAGGTTTGCAGGTAACACGCCTGCCACGCGAATCACAACACTGTGGACCCCTCCAGCGCCTCATATGCTAGATAGACAATTGAAAATTTGACTATTTCCGCAATTTTCAAGGTGGCAAGTATGTCGATATATTCTCGTAAATATTTGCCTGGGCCATATTATCTCAAAGAATAGTCAGAGTGCAGGCGAGCTGGTGTAAGTTGAACATGATTGTAGAAGCCTGAGACTGGGGCAGAAAGAGAACACAACCGAAGGTAGAAAAAGAGGAAAAGAGACGTTGCCTCAACCCCCAAAGAGCGAGCAAACTATGCCTCAAATTTTGCCTGGGCCATTTTGCCCGGGACCATTTTGTCCGGGACCATTTTGTCCGGGACCATTTTGTCCGGCTTTGCGCTCAGGACCATTTTATCTGGGTCCATATTTTGTCCGGATCCCGAATGAAAGGGCATCACGAAAGCTTGCGTTAGTACTTGTACTTTACTTTAAAAGTACATTGCATTTATATTATTTTACTTCAGATACATCGCGCCCGGTGTACTTAGTACTTACTACTTTACGTATAGCATACATGACCTCTCATTTACATTTCTACTTCAAGTATCTTTTTTTAGATACACTTTACCCAGCACTGTGAACGTCCTTGTTCGATATGCATGTGTGTGTGCGAGCGGATACATTAAAATTGTCTCTAAAACGTTTATTCGCGGATATACTTATTTCTTTCCAGTAGATTGACATAACACACTTTCCAACGTGGTCCTCCATCGCAGATACCACTCTGATAACCGGTATAGCGATTTCGACTGCAGTCGTCTATAACGCTCTTGTGTCGACCGAGAGATCCAACAAACTTCTCCCCTTTCAATCGGCTCCGAAAACTGCGGTTCAGCGGGGCCAACAGATCCGACGCTCTAAACGAAGAAACAAAGGAACAGCGGACGAGACAAACAACAAAAGAAGCTGGAACAGAGCGCCGACTGAGTGAGAAATGTATCGTAAAACCGGAGCGCGGTGTACACACCGGCAACTTGCTTCCCTCCCCTCCGATTCTCCGCTGACCCTCCTCGCCCTCTCACTCCCGCGTTGGGCGCCAAAGCGGCCGTGATGGACGACGCCCGACGCAAGTGGTGGCGGGGCCAATACCAGCTAGATGAACAAGGCCCGCGCGTGACGTCATCGTTTGTGGATCCCGCCCCAAAGACGCGCGGGTGCTGGATGGAGTGTCCGCGTCCGTCTTGGCGACGCCGCGTGGATACACCATTATTGACGTTTGGGAAGGAGGCCAAGGAGCAGGCCTTGTTTTCTATCTGGTATTGGTCGGCTATACTTTGGACAAGTGGGGCAAATGACGCCGCCGCCTCGTCTCTCTCTCTTTCTCTCCTCCATCGTTTTCACGCCCCTTCATTACCTTTTCCTTCCGATAAGCTGTTCCCCTCTCCCCTCCTCCTCTAATCCGTTCACACAACCCCGGAGAGACACACCAACACCACCTAGAGGAAAGGCCGCAGTGCTTGGAGGCATGACGTCACCAACGTCATAAGGAGGAGGCAATCCTGGAAGTTGGGCTTCTCCTTAAACCTCTCCTTTGATCTCTTTTTTGTTTTGTTTTCTCTCTCTCTCTCTCTCTCTCTCTGCTTTGTTTTCAGACAGTCGGCTATTCGAACGTCGTAATAGTCGTAGCGCCGTATTCAAAATGTCATGAAATATAATTTTAAATTCATGCGTTTGTGTAAGTAAGCGTTTTTGTAATAAAAACACACAATATCTTTCATTTATTTCTTATATTTGGATTACAAGTTTAAATATTGTCTACAACAAAGGAAACGAAACTACCGCCTCATAACTCCAGAGGCAGACTTGAAGTAATTCATTACAAGTAACGGGATTACTTGTGGTTGGTTACTTTTCTTCTAATTTAACAATTCATCCGTTACTCTTTTGAAAATGTAATTTGTTATGCAATCGCCACCATTTCAGCAACAGGATTGCTGCAAATTGCATTCTGTTATCGTATTCTTCTGTCCCATCAAAGAGAGAAATAAGAATTGGAAGAAAAGGGCGATGCAATGGTCTCCCCGCTTACAGCATGGTAACACAAGACGGGGTTCGCTCGCGAAGACGGTGCTGGTGATGAGGGAAGGAGTAAGGAATTCACGGAAAGCACGAGAGCCCAGCCAGAGCCTGTTTCTGGACTCGTTCGTACGGTCTGCCGGTGCAGGAGAGTTCGACTGTCTACAATAATAATAAATATAATAATAAAAGGCAACGGGCAGTGCTTCTTGGAAAACAAACGGACTGCTTCGAGCGCGCAGAAACGGCAGACAAACTATATCCGCGCATCGAGCCGTCGCCTGAGGCGTTCGAGTCGAGTAGGACCGTGGACAGCACAGTGGCCGTGGCGCATATCAGCTCCCTTCCCCTCCCCTCCCCCTCCCTCCCTCCACCTCCCCTCTTCCGCGCCGTGTCCCCAAAAACAAATTGTTTTTTTACGAAAACGTTTTGTTTGTCGTGTTTCTGCCTACACACACGCAGACTTGGGAAGTAATCACTGACACTAACGGATTCACTTGTAATCATTTACATTTTAAAGTGATTTTAGCAAATACCACGTTGCTTTTGCGGCAGTAATTTGTAATATAATTTCGTTACAAAATATTGGTGACGAATTACTTTAATTATCCGTTACTTTTTTTTAAATATGAACATAATAAAGAAATTGGAGCAATATGAGCGGAACAATTCAGAGGCACGAGATAGCAAGTTCAACAAATTTAAATAGAAACCATCGTGAAGACAAAGAATAACGCTAAAAAAACGATTTTTCGTCTGACCCGTTACAGAATCACTAGAAAAAGCGTAAAAATACTAAGTGAAAAACACATACCATGAACACAATGCCGAGTAGGCTTAGCTTCTTCCATCGCCTTCCATCGCATTATTCGTTCTGAGAAACCTCTTCGTGCTTAAATGTTTATCGATATTTGCACCACTTGATAGTCCCGTTTCCAATGGGAGCTTTAGTAGATCGGTTCCTACCTCCGTATCATCTAGCGGATGTAGATGCTGCTTACTGAAGCATGCGCACCGCTAGCCTTTCCTGCAGAATTCCAGGGATCATTTCCGGTCGCCGTAAGCTAGCGGGATGGCGGTTCTAGTTGCAGCTTTTGCTGCCTTATCAGCTTGCAGAGGCAACTTGCACTTTACACTCTTTTTCTCAAGGAAAATATTTTATTTTTACAAGGACTACCATAATGCGGGTGTATGAGAAATGGAAAGTAGTGTGCAGAACATTTTTGAAAACATCACAATTGTTTCTATCGTTTTTCTTGATAAGCGTGACTGTGAAAAGTAACGTGAAAGTAATTTGCAACGTAACGAGTAAAGTAATCCGTTACTTTTCAGCGAAAGTAATTTGTAACTGTAATTCATTACATCTGGGGCTCCAGTAATTTGTAATTGTAATCCATTACATTTTTGAAGTAACAGGCACAAGTAACACACGCCCACCCCGAAAACACGAAGAATGAGCTGTAATGAGATCTTGCCCCTGCTCTCATCCTTGACAGCGCTGTGAGAGAAAGCAGCTAAATACTGGCTGGATCCAATCAGCTATGTGGCTTCTGTCACTTGACTTCCCACTACGGATGCCTGCGGCGCAGAATCGTGAGAGGGGCGATGGCAACAATTTATTGGAACGAAAAAAAAAATGTGGCAACAGAACCCGCATAACAGTTGTGTTAATTAAACAGTAACTTTCGACAGCTGGCCGGGGGCACAACAAAACGGCTTGGGATATCCAAGCTGAACCCGTAATCTTAGGAACAAGAATGCTCGGGTTCTTGTCAGTGGATTGCGCCTGCGGGAACTTAGACCGAAACTTTTTAGGGAAAATGGAACAGGGCCCGAGTTTCTGAGAACAAACATTTACTCACTGGACACTTGAGCTCAAAAGCGGCCTGTAAACGCGTGAGAACGTGAGGCGTGCTGTTCACTGAATATTGCGCCTTTTAAAATATTTCTTTTGTGATTTTCTGAAACTTTCAATGGGAAAAGGGCGGCCGATGGAGTTTTCGAATACATGGGGTTCTATGGCACCAGAAACCGAAAACGGACAAAAATGGGCTTTATTTTCCCATTGAAAATTCCAGAAGATCACTCTTAACTTTTGATTAAGGTATCGTATCGGGCTGAAACTTTGGCATCTGGTTGTGACCTCTAGCGCTACCTTTGGGCGGAGAATGAGCGTTCGGCAATGCCTAGTTTATTTCGCAAAAAGAAAAAAAAACTATTTTTTTGTGGCATTTTTTATATAAATTGCACGTAAGAGATTTGGCGAGCGACAGTGAGAAATCTCCGTCGCTCGTCGCTGACTCTCGTCGCTTGTCGCCGTCGCTCGCTAAGTCGCTTACTTGCGGTTCAGCCTTTAGTGCTGCAAAGACTCCAGCGCATGCCAACTGTACCGGATGGTGTGTCCTGCACGCGGCCCGAAGCAGCATCTCCCTGTCCCACTTGCCGAGCGGTTGCGACCACTCTGCGAACCGGCATCCGCCAGATTTGCCGGATGGCGCTTTCGAACCAGGAGCGAAGGAGCGTTCAGAGAACTACAGTCGGTGACAGGTCAAGAACGAAGTGGAAGCTCCTCCCACCCCTTTCCACTTGAGCGGAGCGAACGGTGGAGAAGAGGTCGCAAGCTTCTCTCCACCGTTCGCCCTACCAAAGGGAAAGGGGTGGAACTTGACTGTCACCGGCTGATGGATGTCAGCTGTTATCGCAGAGCGAACCGGTATATCCGTCATTTGTTCTGGTGGTCCTTGCCGACCAGAACACGTTACAAGTAGTGCGTTAGTTACTTTTTGGGTAACGAAGTAAGCCTAGTTTCTTTTCGAGAGAAGAAACGAGTAAAATAGTTTCGTTACTTGGTCCACACAAGCACGCAAGTTAGTCCTCACGCTAGCTCGCGCCTGTAATTTGCACGACGAAAAACGATAGACTCTAAAAAATGAGCACAAGGTATCTGAGTATGGCCCAGTATCCCTGAATTAGCTCGTTGAACAGCTCGGAATGAATAACGACGCCAAACATTGGAAGCGGCTGCCGCTTCATAAGAGTGACATATTGAAACAGTGAGCGCACCAACTTGTTTTTGAGTAAAAGGAGCACACCGCCCCCCCCCCCCCCCAAAGAAGGGGGTGGGGGCGAGACCGCGCGGTTTCCCTTGGGCGCCGCTGCGTGCCAGTGTTTGCTCCGTCCAGTGCCGGCTGTTTCAGGGGGAGGGGGGGGGCAAAACACATGCCTTGCCCCCCACTCTGACAACTTGGGGGGGGGGGGGTCAAGGCCCTTGCCTTCCCGGTTGGTACGCCCGCGTATTGAAAGTAACCAGACAATAGCGCGTTACTTTCAAGCTAAGGTAACACGTTTCTTTTGAATAGCAGCAATGAGTAGTTGCCTTTTGAGTGAGTAGCAAGAAGCGGTAGGGTTTTCTGACTCAGTAACGTGTACAGTTGCGGACGATATGAAAAGGTACAGGCAAGCGCGTGGCCTGGCGTCATCTAAAAAACGTGTCACTGCTTATATATTGTATTGTCCCAGTTTTAATTGTTTTATTCTTTCTTCATCCTTGAACTGAACCAACCGCTCTTCCCAAGCATACCTGCTTATATATGATACCCATAGCCCATCATACAAAAGACAGCCTGCAAACAGATTCGAATGCAAGTCACCACGAGATCCAGGCTTCGAACGCAGCGTGGCAACGAGTCCAAAAAGAAATTAGCACGCGGCGTTCGAACCACGGAGATCCCGATGACTGACGTCTGGCAGGCTGTCTTTCGTATGATGTATAAGCAGTGTGACCCCGGCTTAAGAAACTTGAGATCTATCGTCGAGGCTTGTGCGAACGAGCGACATCTCAGCGGCTGTTCTTTTTTTGTCCTTACTCCCTACTTGGTCGGAAAACAATCGCTGAGTCAATACCGATAGTTCTTGCTCGGTGAAATAAAGTAAAAACCCACTTATCCCGTCATTCATCTCTTGAACCTATTATCAAACGTCCGAAAACGGATCGTTCCATATAAATAAAGGGAAAAAAACATAAAAGAAAAGGACGTACAAGACGTTTAGTGTTTGTCTTTTACGTTCTTCCCTTTATTCATATTACCCATATACAGCACGCTCTCCATTCCAAGATCGTTCAACATGCCGTCCCGGTGGTCTCGACCACGCTTGACTTTAACTGCTGCGGAGTTAATGCTGAAACCAGCATTAACTCAGCGGCAGCTGGTCAAGCGGGTAGTGCCGACAAAAGTTGAAAAGCCGCGGAAGCCTCGATAAAAGTAGAGCTTTCTTCTGATAGATAGCGCCCCTTTTAAGCAACGTCCAGAGCCGTGTGTTGGGAGAGTTTGGCTATTCATTGTTTTGAATAGGCGAGCATCTCAGGGCCCACCACAGGCCGCGAAACAGCCCCTAGCGGGGATCATGAGCTCTATACTGTATTTCATACTTTAGCGTGCAACGCTGTCAAAGCTACTGGGGCGAGCGCGTGGCTTCATCTATGCTTTCGTTTGCGCGAGAACGCGTGCAAATGATCAACGAGATCAAGGCTTACGCTCGTGCCGGTAGCTTTTCACAGCGTTGCAAGCTAAGTATAAAACAGAGTATAGAAATGCGACACGACTAATTTAAGCCATTTTAGCGTCGCTTGAGTAAAAATGTATAACTCTTGGTGACTGAAAACTTTGCGCATGTGAGGGTTTGCGTCACGTTTATACTCAACGGTAGAATAAACGAACGTGCGGTCCAAACCAGGGCCCGACTTTCTATACTCCGTTTCACCTAATGTTGTACCGCAGAGAAGGCTAGAAGCGCGAGCTCATAGCGTTGGCAGCTGCCCAAAATGCATGAGAGCTTGTGCCGCCAAGATGTGCCCTAGAGCAAGGAGCTCGCGCTTGTAGCATTTTCTGCGGTACATCATAAGGTGAAACAGAGTATAGAAACAGCGTCGCAGCTGAGACTGGGGGAAAGGAGGCAGTGTCAAAGCCAGCGCACGAGCCGAGCGGGACCGTCTCAAGCCGAGCCGAGCAAACCGCGTCTCAAGACGCTCGCGCGCCCCAGCCTTTGCACTGTTTTCTTTCAGCCAGTCTCAGCTGAGACGCTGTTCTAGCAAGCCAGTTCAGACTCAAGCTGTCACCGAGACGCCGAGATTGAACGCTTCGATTTCACGCTTTAAATGTCGTTTTCAATATTGTGACGTCGCGGTCTGCTGATTGGTCGACGCTGTGTCGCACTTTTAGTTTACGCTCTAACCGCGGGAGTATTCGGCGCTGGCGGCGGCTTTGCTCCGCTCATTGGCCAAACTCTCCCAATATACGGCTCTGGCAACGCCTTGCGTTCCTGTAGGCTCCCTACGGGAGCCAGAGTTGCGCGTTCATCCCCGTAGCGCCGGCTTTCCTGCACAACATTCGGAGTCTGCTCCTCACGTGGCTGAATTCGGCGAATGGCGGCGCCGCGCGTTCGAGGCGCGCTCCAAAGCAGGGGAACGTACGCCGGGGCGCGTGCAACGTCTACTTTCCTGCACGGCACTTGATCCGGCTCCTCAGGTGATCGGATCTCGGCGAATAGCGGCGCGGCGGCGCCTGGAAAACAGACGCGCAACTCTGGTTCCCGCGGGGAGCCTATACAGGAACTCTAGCAACGCGCTCGCCTGGGCTTTTTGGTCCACGACTGTCATGTCTGCCGCCGGACGCTGAAAAAAACCGGCATCTGCCAAATGTTCCGGACGGCGAGACAGAACCGGCGCCGCCGGTCTTCCTGTGTGTTCAGTGACCAAGCCGGCCAACCAGATGGGCGACCCGGCGTCCGAGGCTCTGACCAAGTTCGGCCTGGCGCTGTTCAAGGAAGTGATCGCGAGCAGCGACTCCACCGTCGTGCTCTGCCCGGCCGCCGCGGCGGCGTCCTGGCGACGGCCGCGGCGTGCGCCAAGGGCGAGACCGCGTCCCAGCTGACGAGCGCCCTGGGATCGGCCAAGGGCGCGGACCTCCAGACGGCCGTCCTCAAGCTCCAGCTGGCCTTCTCCAAGCCCGTGGCTGGCGCCGAAGTCAGCCTTGTGCACAGGTCCGCACGCCTTTTCCACAACCGACCGACAGGGGCGCAGCGATAGGGTCACTTGTCGAGGCTAAACGATCAAATTTTGGGGGTTTTACGTGCCAAGCCAACGAGGGGCATCTGGCACGCGGAGGACTGGGGATTCATTTCGACCACCTGGGGTTCTTCTGACGTGCAACCGAAATCTCGGTTCCACGGCGCCTTCTGTTTTCCGCAATAAGCCTCCTCAAATTGTGCGCACCTCGGGCACGATTCGAACCCGCCACCTGGGGATTCGTAGGCCGGCACTTCGCCTCGGATCCACCGAGGCGGCGTCAAGGCAAAAGTGAAGGGTTTGCGAAGGGTGGAACAGAGTAAGGCAAGGTTAAGGAAATTGTGGTTATAACAGAGAGAATGATGGCCAGGAACTGTCCTTAAATTGACTAAAAAAGTAATTAATATGGTACTAATTAATGTCTGGTTAGGAACTAGCAAGCTAGCCGCCGCTCGATTCGAAGGAAACATCCACCGTGCATCTATTCATTCATTCATGTGCATACACCCGTCCTGGATTGTCACTTTATGTTTTATAGAGTACACGTCACTATCCTTCTTTTTTTTTTTTTGCCGCTCGCTTGTGGGAGTATATGGTACAGGGTAGCTTAGAATGAAAAACCCCAAAAGACAGCTGGTAAGATTGCTTCAAAGATTTATATAATCAATAAACATTCTTTGGATAAATAAGGAGGAAAGACAACGAAGCGCTACTTTCTTAAAGTAAGTAACGTTTATAAGCAAAACAGAAATAAGATTAAGCGTTCACTATGCAAGACGTCGACAAATTTGCAGCCCCGCGACTGGACATTCATCTGATGTGGAGTTTAAAAATGCTCGTTCCGTCAGGATTTGTATATAAATCCTTCCCATCTCTTATAGCACGCTTTATGGTCCCTGAGTCCGTACTGGATCACCACGTACTCAGAACAACAATCATTGATAAGTCTGCCCAACGAGATTGATATCGCGCACCAATGACCATCCGATACTTGCATGAACAATGGAGTAAATTACGGTTATGTGTTTTCGGACAAATTAGGAAAACCTCCGAAAAACACTCGCCGGTAAAATTTCTCTCAATTCGGACTTATCCCATAAACTCCGAAATGCAATGTCCCAAAGAAAATAACAATAAAAATAATAAACTACATTTTTTTTGCAATTATGTTTGGTCAGAGCACAGGGTCAATCGTTCTGACAAAATGTCACCCCAGTTTTCTTTCAAATCCCGGATCATTATCAAAAGGGGCTTTACCGTTGATTTCGTCATCAGGACAACAGGTCATCGGATTTCTGGGTCACGACAAAAGCCACATTTTCCGGTTTGGAGAAAGGAGGGCTTGTTTCTGTAGAAGTCTGAAAGCTATGAACCACAAATATTTCAAAAGAGGACGGGAGGGTGCAGTTGAAAGTTGAAGCTTTTCTAAATTACACCCTTCACCGTTCCACCCAGCGCAGCCGCGGGGTTGGGTGGTAGAATATGTTTGGATGAAAACGAGCTTCCCAGCTACTACCTCCAGGAGTTTGGTGATTTTAAGGTTTCGATGTTTATCGAAGCAAAACTTGTCTCCGAATTTTGTCATGGACATATTAGTATTGCCAGCAGCAAGGGCGCTAACACCAAATTCAGCTAAACAATTATTATTAAATACGAGCGCGTTTAATTTTTATCTAGCAGATGTTTACACTTTCTTTTTATTTATTTTTATTTTTGAAAAATAAGAAACGCACTAAAATAAGACAGTGAATTTCAAATGATTCAGAGCCCAACGAAAATAAACTTTGAATTTGGGCAAAAACTAAAATAAAACAAAAATAAACTCCGAAAAACACCCTCCGAATTTGAAGAAAAATAAACTCCGAAAACAAGAAACCCTAAGCATAATACGCATAAACAGCTGGCCGTTCTGATTGGCTAAACTAATTAGAGGAGATCCATTGGAACTATTCCGACAGCCACTAATCCAGCTTAAGAAAGGCGAGCGCCCTGCATCTCATTATCGTGCCATTGAGACTTTAGAATCAACCGATCAGGATGCCGAATCACGAAGAGCGAAAACATATACGAGGAGTGATCAATAAGTTCTGTCTCCTATAGATGTAACTTTTCTATACACGCTACCAGAGAATGTCTGTCAATTCCATCAGTGCATAAAAATACTTACAGCCTATGAGGGTTTTGATGTCGTATTAATCCAGGTCCCGAGTTTTTGGAGCACTCGGTGACACCTAAACAAACGGTGGTGAGTTCACTTTCCTGTAGAACACTTAGCACGCTGAACAATAGTTGGTTTCCAGCGAATGACGAAGCTAAGAACACGATTGAAAAGTGCGACAACGAGCTAGAGAAAAAGTTCCTGCGCACGTGGCATTTTTCTTAGCTGATCGTACCCTGGACATTCGTTGCGATTCTTCTATAAACGTTTTCTGTTTCCTGTCGTTTTCAGCCACGTGGGTTCCGTATCTCGCATGCAGAGACGAAAGAAATAATAAAAATTTCAACCTGGAATATGCGAGAAAAAATATGGTGAGGCAAAATTAGAATGTGTGACAATCACGCATTTTTCGTAAACACCTTCCAGCGGCGTGGAGAGATCAAAACGATGTTTTACCGCATACCAGAAGTGACGACATTCAAGATGGCTGCGCCCTTGTGGAAGAGGTGCATAGATCCCTTTCGAAAGCCACGTTCCGATTATTGGAAGGTCGGAACCACCGCAATATGGCGGAGCAACTGACATCGTGAAACGTGCAAGTCATTCCCTAATATAACGAACATCGGAGCGCGGCCACCCATAGGAGCCGACGAGGCAGTCAGACTGAGTCGGAGTGAAAGGCCACCGCGCTAATCACCTTTTTTGCGGGTGAGTTTTGGTTTGTAACCCCACCAGACGCATAAAACGCGCCATGGCGTTGCGGTTGTAGTCCGCCGCTGTGCAGGGTTTCCACAACTGCTACCAAATGGCAGTATTTCGAAAGGGGTTGATTCGGGCATTTTTGTATGGCAACAAACTCAGTGGCGCCATCCTGTTGGGTAGCCCTGTCACACTTCAGGTTCACGTATATTTGCTATTTTTTTTCATCAGTATTTGACCATAAGATTGAATTAAGTCTGACAGTGCCGTAAGCGGCCATTTCCAGAAGATAGCGTGTATATTTCAGTTCGCAAATACTGAGAAACCCGCCGTCTAATTCAGAACCGGAAGTGGTTGGGGTCTATTTGCACACTGGCGCCACCACGTTTCAACTCACGCGAGAAAGAACGAATTCATTGACAGCCATAGCCGAGTGCTTAGCTGCTCAGTGCGTGCTGACTGAGAGCTTCTACGATGCTTTTGCAACATTCGTTTCACACCATCAAGATTGCCGGTCTTGGGAACCTATAAGTGTGAACACGTTATGAGACATGCCCAGGTGAACGCTGTACTCAAATACATGGCGTCCAGTGAATCACGCCCTATTGTACATTGCGCGCCATAGCTATGTGTGCGCGACTGCTTGAGACGCGTGCTCACAGCGAGCTTCGCGCAGTTCCTTTGCAACGTGCATTTGACACCCTAATAGATTGCCGGTCTTAGCAGCCTATTAACGTGAGCTCGTTCTGAGGCATGCGCTCTAAACAGCGCCCTCGTTAATGGCGTCCTGCGTCGCGCCTGTGCTCACCGTGCCTGTCTTCGTGTTTAGCAGGGAAGTGAAGTCACAGGCGGTTCTTAAGCCTGGAGCACAAGCTCACGACCTCTTACGACCGGAGAGGCTGGCTCACACACTTGATTCCTACCACCTGCGCCGGTCTTAAGCCCCTTAGAACCGCTTGCCTGCGCACCAGCGCAGCCGGTCCTAAGCAGACACAAAAGGCTTATGCAGAGCGCAAGTTCGTCTGCTTCTTTTGCACGTGTTGTGCTACCGTCAGAACGTCGAGCTCTGATTGGCTCTGAGTGAAGGATAGTGGGTAGACCTCAATGCTAAGCTGCCTTGAGGTCCACCCACTATCCTTCAATCAGAGCCAATCAGAGCTCGGCATTCTGACGTCACCGAAACCCCGCAAAAGAAGCAGACGAACTTCCGCTCCGCATAAACCCGTCTGTCGTAGTCCAACGCGATTGTGCGAACACAGACGCGTGTCCCTCAAGGCGGCTGGTGGGGCGCAGGGCGTTCACGGACAAGGGCGTCCACCTGGACGAGAACTTCGTGAAGACCCTGGAGTCCCGGCTCCGGTGCGGCGTGACGCGCACCGACCTGCGCACGAGCCCGGAGTCGTCTGCGGACGCCGTGAACGGCTGGCTGTCGCACGCCACCGGCGGCCGGCTGGCCGGGCTGCTCCGTCCCGACGCCATCGACCCGTCGTCCAAGATGATGCTCGCCAGCGCCTTCTACTTCAGGGCGAGTGCGCCGCCGTTACTCCGTTCCAGCTTAGCACGGACCGCGGAGAGCGCTACCGGACATCCCGGCCAATCCGACGTAGCGAAAGCATCACCTGATATTCCGCCACGTCGATGCGTCTCTGGTCGTGGCCCGCGACATTTGATTAGCTTGGACGCAGTGTTTGAAGTAACGCCTTACAGGTATCAACGTTAGTGGTAACAGTATCAACATTACGTTAGTTGTTACTTTTTATTATTTTGTTCTGTTTTCGCTTAAAACAAATTATTTCGAATTATGCAAAGTTTGCCGAAAAGAGAACTATTATATTCTGTGCTCTGCGAAATCAACTCTCCATACCAATTAAAGAAACAATATATATATGAGAGATTAAAACATATAATAAACACTCTGTAAAAGTTTAATTGCTGTCGAAGTTCGTATCCGCGGCTTATCGCTGCCAAATAGTACTGAAATCCAAAGTAACGTAAAAGCAAAGTTCGTTAGACTTTTTGAAGTAATGGTATTTCGTTACCTTTGCAAGACGGTAACAAGCTTTAGTACCGCGTTAACTTTTGGCGAACTAACGACTATTTGGTTACCTATTTTGGGTAACGGGTGCACGAGAGTGCTCGGACGGCCCGTAGTTCCGGCTGCAGTCCATCGTACGGTGAAACGGAGTCCGCCGACGCCGCGCCGGCAATCGATGATCGGGCGAGGACGACGGCGCGGGGGCCAAGTGCTGCCGTCGCCCACGGGGGCTGCTGCTCTCCTCGAACAGCACCGAGAGTTCATCTCGCGAGTGGAGGCGCCGTCCACGAGCGCGGCCGCCAGGGCGCGTGCGCGACTCCGCGTGATTGGGGAGAGCTTTAGGGAATCGCCCTTCCGAATAGGGAGCTCGCGCTGCCACTTGAACGGATACTTTGAAGCTCGCGCCGGGCGCGCGCTAACGGGCCCTCGGAAAACGAGTTTGCTCAAGCCCCAAGTGCATTGTTTTGCACGCGCGTTTGTAGCATCGAAGAAAAAACCTGCTTGAGGCCTGCCAAAGCATTCAGTTCCGACCGCGTGTTCAGCGGGAGTTGATAGTACAATGACGCTCCGATATTTCGTGCACCGAAAGACTCGAGGTAGTGCGTTTAATTATCCTTCCGCAACGCGCAGCGATTGGTACAGACGATGCTTCTTCGGGAAACTAATAATCGTAATCAAAGATACAATGCATGCGAAACAAAAGTATATAAAGAATAAACCGTGCAAGTGAGTGAGCCAAGGTCCGCCAAAAGTGGTTGAGTGATGCACGGTACTTCACGAGTGAAGACCGATAACACGGTTGGACGGATATTAGGGAGTTTCAATAGATCTTTGCGATAAACTCGTTAACGATACCCGATTAGAATACGTTGCGTGCGCAAAGGCGCGGACAGTCTTTCGAGTATCGTAATGACGGTTATCGGATCAATCGACCAAAATGTCTTAAGGTGTTAGAGGACATGGCGAGGACAGGACGACGAATCTTTCCAAGTGGCAGCGCACAATGCGCTGCCAGTTGAAGAGATCTGTCGTCTTGTCCCGATTCCTTTATCTAATTCTCATCTAACACCGCAACTTTAGCAGCACGCTCCATTTCCACGAGTAAAACTCCTTATTTTCCTGGAAGGCGATCTCATGGTTCGTTCTGCTGCTTTTGTGTCCCCGGTTTTCTTCGGGAAACTTGCACCACCACGACATTCGGCTCAGCAAAGCACGTCACTCCGTGTAAGAAGCGGGAGTCTTTCCTCTTGTAACTCGATTGTAAATTTGTGTCCACACACCGAACCCACGAGAAAGCGGAATATACTTTCTATTGCCCATCGGCTACAGCCAATTGTACATGCGATACGTAGCTTTTGCTGTATCATATAGACCACCACGCTGTTAACAAACAAGTCCATATACCACGTAGTAGGGACTAGGCGTGCACCACGTCTACGGCAGCTGCGGGACGTCGCATGCTGGTCTACAGAATGAAACAAAGTCAGCGTTCTTCAGCAACTGTAAAGTGCGAGGAAAGCAATAGAATGGCACAAGGTGCGCCAGACTCGCTGGTCTAATTCCGAACTTGATGCCGAGTTTTTCCCGTGTTCATTTGGTCAACTTCAAAATCAGTTTACTTTTCACCTTGCAATAATACAGGCGGCGTGGCTGCGGAATAAAAAGCTGCCTCTGGACAGCTCTTAGATATCTACTGGCCAGGTAGCGGAGGTGTTTAAAAATTTATCACGAGTTTCTACGAGTGTACACTTACACACACATGACTGAAATTTGGGATTGATGTAGAAGCTGAGTTGAGGTCCAAAGAACGAGAAAACGTTTGAAGATCAATCGGACAACGGCATTCGACGCAAAAAAGAAGCGTGCACATTTGCCAAAGTACAGGAAGCGTTGAATCATCCTTCTTCCTTCCACTACAAAATTTTGACGAATTGCAACATTATGAGCACTTCCATGCCAGACGACCGACGCGTACAATTGCCTCTGTTAATTTTGATACTTCCATGGCTACGGCATTAACCTCCGTGTGAGTTGCAGGCCGCTAAATTGAGGAATCTTTCCTGTCAGATGCGTTTTGAACGTGTACGCAAACTCATTCGTCTTGACTTCGCGGTAAACCGCACACACAAATTCATCGGGCAGATCTACAATTTTTTCGCTTCTACCATTGTGCGAATTTTGAACGTAGCTAGCACGCGAAATTGGGTACGAAGACCTCATGTCCTAACCAACCTAGATTGAGAGATGACGACTCCATGCTTGCCCGCTCCAAACACACTATCACAACCTTACCGCCGCTATCCGCTGCTCTTCAATAATATTATTATTAATAATAATAATAAGTGTAACCAGTTGATTTTTGAATGCCCGTCCCTTTTTCTTCCATGCTCCAGTGTTTCTATGCTAGCTGTTAGTGTTGCAAAATATGTGGCGACACGATAGCTAACAAAATTATTGCCGGTTTGCGTTAAAAAGAACAATACTTGACGTATAAGGATACAAATGAATTGTGCACTGTTATAAGTTTCATAAATTACTCAAACGTGTACAGGTCCTTATGAACTCTGAGTAACGTCCAATAATTCTCCGTAACTTTAATGACCCCCCAGCAAAAGTATCTGAAAACATGGCGTCCACAAACCTCGTGACAGCACTTCATCGAGCACTTTTGATCGAAGTCACTTCTCCTTTTCTGGGTGCTTTCTGGTCAGCGTTTCTTCGTCCAGGCGACCTTATCCAAAAAGTGGACGCCACGACGCTTGCCAAATCTCAAGGGGAACAGACGGAACTGTTTCACGAACGCCTTCGAGCGAAGGATAATGGCAGACGCGGAGGCACTCTCCACGTGATCGTTTCCTCCCCACTCGTCTCGAGTAACGAGGACCGAATCGCCGATGAGCGTCCGGGCGAGCGTCCAAGTGCCCGGATGACATCGTTTCAGAGCCACTCAGCGTGTCTCTCCCGCTTCTGCCTGTTGATGGCAGCCGGAATGGTGACAAGCCATTTGTACGACGCGTTCGTCGGGTTCGACTGCTGAGTGCATGTTCCGGTGGCGATCGGGCCAACAAATTGCCTCCGTCATCTTCCCATTGAGAGCCTAACGTCGCGTTAATATAATCACCGTTGCACACCATTTGCGCTCAAGTGGCTGATGTACTGGTGCCGATTCGACATTGGGAAGCGTTGAGCTCACGTTGCATTCCGTCGGGTGAATGTTATGGTCTCATAGAGTACCTTGGAAATGCACAAGGAGGTGTAGAGATGCACTAGAGTGAATCTTGCCTAGAAAACCTACACACGTGATACGCGCTCAACAATTTGTCCTGTTGGGGTCCCGAGTTACAGAAATGTCCGACAGCTATAAAGGCATGTGCATACTCCCGTATCGGGGATGAATATGTTTTATTCGAGTATTCACTGGCTGCCATACTTGTGCGCGCGACTGCTGAGCGCGTGCAGACGACGAGCTTCCGCAGTTCTTTTGCAACGTGCATCCCGCGCCATCAACATTATAGGCCTTAGCAATGTGAGCCCGTTCTGAGCATGCGCTCTAAACATATGGCCCTCAAATATGGCGTCCAGCGAATACCCCATATTCGTGATATATACCACTAGCCTCGGAAGAAATGCGATTGATGCCTCGAAGGAGACGTCAATGTTTCGCTGTCCTTTTCTATTTCCTCAATCGCGAATATAGACTTTTTCAAAAGTGGGCGCCATCGAGTGGCTGATGCTCCAATGAACCGAGTCCGGCATCGTTCGATGTATTGAGCACGAGGGCTGCGTCAGCTTTCGGTGAGGACTCGGATCGAATCACAGGCTTCGTGCCCAAGAAATGGCGGCCGCCAGTGTTGCTTCATAGGGTTTTGAAAAGGGTCCGTTATCCATGCGTTGAGTACTTACATATCATCACCTCTTCGTCGAACTGGAAAAATGATCCTAACAGGTGTTATTTCGCACTCACGCGCAGGGCCTGTTGGAGCCACCGTTTCAGGAGATGTCCGACAAGCTCAGCTTCACGCCGACCATGTCGACCCGCGTGGAGGTGGACGGCGTGTGCGGCGTGGGACAGTTCCTGTTCGGGGAGATGTCCGAGCCCCCGGCCAAGATGCTCGAGATCCCGTACAAGGGCGGAGATACGGCGCTGCTCCTGCTCCTCCCAGACCGGGTGGCCAAGCTGAAGGAGCTCAAGGCCAAGATGTCCCCCGCCTTCCTCAAGACGGTCCTGGGGCGCCTCAACAAGAAGACGGTGCGCGTCGAACTGCCCAAGACGACGATCGACTCGCACGTGGTCCTTAACACGCACCTCTTCAAGATGGGTCAGTTACACACGGTTCACGCTGTTCCGTGTCACTCTCCGGAGTCCGTGCGTGTTGCGGCACCGCGACGCAATAGTAACATAAATCTTAGATCTTTATTTAACGAGTACAGCAAGTGAGAAAGGCAACAATACGTATCATGCCACAATGACTATCCGGTCTCAGTTGCAAAAGGGCTGTCGCCTTCTTACCTCTACGACTGCATGACCTTTGGGCCCCCACTCGCTCTTCTCCAAGGGTTGATATTCCGAGCGCATCACGGGGCAGTGTAGAGGCAGGAGGTTGTGAGAGTGCGCGCCTTATTCTCTACAATCACACACTCCTGTTTCTTCACATCGGGACTGAATATTGCGCATGCTTCACGTTTAACATGAGTGGTGCATCAGAGCACCACCTCGAAAATAAAGCATGTTTTCTCGTTTAGTGCCATAACAAATATATCTCACCGGCGCCGTCTAGCTTACTTCGCGGCAGCGTCGCAAACGCGTTCCTGGGGCCTTCAAGGTGAATCAGGCCTGCTGCAATGCTAAAGCGTGGCGACATCAAGATACCAACGTCTGTCGCCTCTCCGGTCGACGCTCCGTTAACAATAACGTAATCCTAGGCCTTGTGTTTCGATAATGGTCCACGGCGATGAACAGGCGTTGTCACCATCATGTCCTTTTACCAAGACCGATGACAATGCTTGTGCGTCTGCACGCATCTTTGCAAAAGAAACTGCACCGCGGGTGCCGTAGTGTCTGTGTGTGTATATGTATATATATGTGCGTGTGCGTGTGCGCATGCGTGTGTATGTGTGTGTGTGCGTGTGCGTGCGTGCGCGCGTGTGTGAAGATGACGACTGACTGGAAGTTCGATCGAGTTTTCGTTCAACCCTACCAGGTGTCAAGCAGGCGTTCCTGGACAGTGCCGACTTTAGCAAACTGGCACCGGGCGGGGGAGTCCGCCTCTCCGACGTGGTGCACAAGGCGGTCCTTGTCCTGGACCAGGGAAACGTCGCCGCCGACGACAAGAAGACGTCCCCGACCCAAGATAGTAAGGCGGACGTCGAGTTCCTGGTTACCCGGCCGTTTCTGTTCGTGCTGCGCCGGCCCGGCGACGACTTGATGTTGCTCGTGGGAGTCGTCAAGGCGCCACAATGAACAGCGCCGCCCGTGCTCTTCCAAAACGTCGCAATCCACACTCCCAGAAGAGCATGTATGTATATCGTCTCGCGAAGCACGAGGAACAAAAATCATTGACTTTTCTTTAATCAGTTTGACCAATAAAAAGTGAACAGTATAGCAACGTTCCCACATGTCACAATTTCTCAATGCAAAAAAGTATTTTTTTTTTGTTTCTTGCTACGATGGCCTATGACATAGCCTTCAGTCTAGCATGGCCTTCTGTCATCCAATATTGCCTCAAACTACACACTAAGAAATAGGGGTGTATAGGGGTACTTCCCTTGTCCCATATGTAACACCCCTAAACAACAATTCGACGTTCAGTCCACAGACGTCCAACCGACGATACCAACTTTCAAGAGCGGCTTGATAGCCGATCGATACAACTAATTAAAATAGCTAATGTACGCATTAAAGGCTACAGTGAGACAATCAAAGTGTTTTGCGCCCTGCTGCAAAACCTCGGTGTTTTTTGTGTTTTTTTCTAGTCTTTGATACGCACATTAGCTGTTTAGTACGTTACATCTAGCAGCCATCAAGCCGCTCGTAAAATTTGGTATCGCCAGCTCGACGTCAGTGGACTGAACGTGCAGATGTAGTCTTGGGGTGTTACATATAGGACAAGGGGTGTACCTCTATGCACCCTCTTTTAAAGAGTGTACTGCACTTAATTTCTTTACCGCTTTGCCGAAATCCGACTCGCTTTAGTCGAGTATCTCTTGGTTTACTGCTCTAGAAGTTATGGCAGAAGTCACGCAATGCGTGCGCCGTCATCATCGCTGCCTCAAATCGCCGCCATGAGCCACCATCTTGTGGCAAGTCAGCTTCTGTGTCAACTCTCCGGGTCGCTCGTTGTCAGTCGTAGAGTCACTGAATAGGTTTCCAGAGTACCGAAACTCCCAAGCTCCGCGCTTTGGCGCTCATATTCATCCACATCCGTGCCGCCATTTTGCAGCCCTGCATAGTACACTGTACGATAACTGCGTATCGCACCGTTGGCGTTGTCGACAGGTCTTTCACGTGAGTGTCTTGCGCTGTGGATAGCCACCAAAAATCATTTACGACATAATTTACATTGCAGTCTAGCTACACTCGTGTGATCATTACTTCGTGGTTCACGTTAAAGACACCAGGTTGTCAGTCAACCACACTGGTTGAATATCTCATTTTGAGATTTCGTCACTCACACCGTGAACAAAAGACCGAGCTGGTCCCGAAACGTCGGGTAAATGTTTATTAAATTTTTGGTTAGAGTCCCTATTTTTCGCTTCACGAGATTAGTCAACCTCATCTTTTAAAATATCCAGACATACCTATAATTCATTCAACGGGAGGGGGGGGTTCTGTGCGGTGTTCCCGGTGCTCGGCTTGAGTGAGACTGTTGTGGGCAAAGCATTAAAGAATAAGAATGCGCTACTTTGACAGACTCTAGGTTGTTTTCACATGACGTCAATCCGTCATTTTGTTGTTAGGTGTCGGCGTGATGAAACTTATAAGCTTTTGTACGCTGCCCATTTGGGGGTGTGATGTGAATCTTTGGAGTGCTCGCCTTCTTCACGCGCCAGCCTGCTGATAACTACAAAATGGTGGACAAATTGACGACGGTGAAAATACCCGATAGACGATTCCAAGCACAGGCATGGCCGCCGCCATGTCTGTGCTCGTGCGGACAAGCCCGTGCCAAAGCTATGTTCGCGCGCAAGATGCACGTGCTTGCACTCATAGGGCACCACTGCACCAGCCGGGGTATGCTTCCAACTGTCTATTCAGTGACACTACTGGCGACGAGATGTCTTGGTGGCGCCATCTCGCGGGCGCCCTCCTGTGACGGAGTTGGTAGGATGCGACAGGAAGACGCGCTATGTCAAAGCACGGAGTGACTATGTTACTTCGCATCTATGTCGATTAAAAACGGTTTATTTCTTAAAGAAACGTGTATGACGTTTTTGTGAGTGCTTTATCTAATGAATAACAACCCCTCGAAGTTGCTTTTTATTTAGGAAACAATTAAAAATGTTCAAAAACAAGCTTGGAGCTTAATATTACAGCTTCATCGGCGTGCGTCAGGACTATACACAGCCCAACGTTACTAGTACGGCATCTGGGAAACTGCCACAGAGCCTGCCTCTGAACGAGAGTAGAGCTCGATCCGCACTTCTTGACCAACTTCAGCTGGATGCAAGCCGGTGGTAGAGTGAGTTCGTCGCGCCCGTTGCTGCAGCGTGTTCGCATTCGCTAGAACGCGGAAACGTCACGGTAGCAGAGGAGGCGTCGCCACTTCACGTTCTTGTACCTAGAAATCGACACAGACCTATAGTAACCAGAGCCATTCATATCGGCGAAGTCACGTAGCCCAGTTGAGAGCGCTGCTGCGCTGAAAGAGTAGAACCGAATGCCGCACTCTGAGAACCAACGGTCTAAGCTAATGGCGATCGCAACGCCGCCGTTTTTCCCGCAGCGGCCACTCGGGGAACTGCACGGCTGCTTGTATTGGCTCGGGAGTATCGCATTCGATAGCGTCCACTGTCACTATTCTATTTTGGCTTTAATCGGCCATTTTGGCGCCGAAACATTTACGGTGGAAGGGGTTGCAGGGATGCCAACCCCCGATTCCCAAGCGGACGGCCGCGAATTAATTCCGAAATCAGGACGCGCCCAGGTCGGGACGCGCTACCTGAAATCACCGGTGAGACATGGTTGTATAAAAACAATATTAATTGCGCCGCAAAACCTTGTAAACCAAAGATATTCGAAAATACCATGCGCCTGTTATTTTGTACTATACTTCGTTTCACCTTACGTGCGAGCGAAGGCAAAGCTGGAAGCGCGCGCGCGTAAGTTCCGTGCCTTCAGGCTTTGCTCGAGCGCGCGAGCTGGGGAGAAACGCAAAAAGCGATGGTCTCGCGCTTCTAGCTTTGGCTTCGCTCGGAGATAACGTGAAACGAAGTATAATCTCCAAAAAAAGTTAATATCAAGAGTTTTTTTTTATTTCTTTTTACGCAAGAACGAGCTTTCTGAAAGCTCAAGGTGACCACAGTAAAGAAAAAGATTGAGCCGCCATCTTGGCACCTCGAGCCTTGTAGTTTCGGCACTCTGGGAACATTGAGTGACTCTAGCAGTTGCCATATAAGGCAACTTTCATGTCTCAACCTGTCACTAAAGGGTGGCGCTGTTGTCGTATTCATGTTTCAAAAGTAGCGCAAGGTGACGTCGATGCACGAGGCACATGCAACGTGCAGCCCTTGGGAAGATCATGGCGGCACACGCAGCACCGAGCTAGATTTCAGACGCCATGTTCTTCCCAGAAGGGGCGCGCGGCACGTGCCTCGAGCATTTCCACAACAATAAATGGCGCCATTTTTCCCAGGATAGAGGGGCTTTAATTTAGCTCGGTCTCGGTGGACGCCAGTGGCCAAGGTTTCGACGGTGAGTTTCCCAACTGAGTGCTCTAATAACGTTGACACGGCCTCTCTGATTCTTGTCTTTTTCGGATGTCTGGAGGCTGCTGTACAAAACGTTTTCGCATACCAGAGTAAATGACGTGCTGTTTTCTTAGCTCTGCACGCGCGCACAGTTGTGTTGCAAAGCGCCGCACAATTGTTTTAGCTACATTGAGCTTGCCGATACCGACGCTTTTATCCAAGTGCGACTCGACGGTCGCTGACGAGCAAATGCTCGTCAGAAACTCACGCGTATAGCCTCGAGCATCGAATACGTGGCAAAGACGTTTGTCACATCGCGACTTAATATTCTGTTCGGAGAAAAGCAGACATATTCATAGATTCTTTAATAGACCATTTGCTGTCTTACCCAAGCATCAAGGAGAATGCAGGGATTGGTGTTCCACGCGCCACACGCGCACGCCTTTCCTGTATAAAAGATTCGAAGTAAATAACCAAAAGAAAGCATTGACGAACGCGTGCAAGATGCCATTTGTTTTAGGTTTTTGCTTTGAAAAGTTACTACTGCTGAGGCCAGCACGTGCGGCGCGTGGAACACCAATCCCTGCATTCTCCTTGATGCTTGGGTAATA
>JAZHYW010003767.1:0-21896 GCA_037355805.1 Ixodes ricinus | reverse complement strand
GACTCCTCGACACATCACGGTATGACCTTGTAAGTTTTGTATTCCCAACGGGCTTCATCTCTAACGCCTATGCTTGAAAGATTCCTAGGTGTGGGCACTATAAATGTCCAGGGTCTATGTACCAGACGCATGAAATGTCAGCTGAGCCGCGTGTTTGCCGATAAAGACCTGGACATTGTTGCAGTGCACAAATCAAAGATAGAAAGTGTAGACCGGATAAGAGCATCGTGCAAGTTTTCGGGTCACAGTACAATGTGTGCATTAGTCACGCATTTGGGATGTCCGAAGGGTGTTTGGTGTTCTTGCTTAAAAGTCTATTTGAACGGTTAGACAAGTTATCAGTGCTGAGTCGGGTAGTATGGTACTTTGTGATTTTTCTTATTGTACGTAGTTCCACTTTTCGCGTTGTGTGCATCTAGGCTCCTAACCAGATTTTAAAAAAGAAAACGTTATAATTTTTTTTTAATATTACGAAGTTTGTTTAATTCGATCGCATAATCACTTTGTTGGGGGATTTTAAGTGCGTTTGTGCAACAGAGGATAGATCGAACGGAGCACGATATAAAGATGCCAGTTCTGAATACTTGTGCGATATGATGCAGCGGTCTGAACTGGAAGGCGTTGCTCACTATTCATCAAGTGCAAGGTGCCTACAGTTTACACACTTCCAAGGAGCTAGCCACACGCGTTTAGACAGGCCCTACGTTTCCCTCGAACTTATCGCGATAAGCAAAAATTACGCTGTGGATCACGTGTCTTTTGGTAATCAAAGCCTCGTTTATTTTATGTTTTACTCTTCCCGGGAAGCTAACCAGAAATTCAGTTGGAATTTGTGGAAATTTAATTCTAAGTTATTAGATGACGATATCCTCGTAGGTAGTGTTCGAGAAAATCGCGGCTTTTTGACTCGAACAGATGGTGGTATCAGTGCAAAATGGGAGCGTCTTAAACAAGAGATAAAGATGAGCGCCCTCGCAAGATCGAATTGTTTAAAACACGAAGAAACGAAATACCTTAAAGAGCTAAGTTGCCTGCTGCAGGAGTTAATGCGCCAAGAAAGTCGTTCATCAGGCCTGTTTTCAGAAGGCATAATCAGGTTGAAAAAACAACTCAAAGCTCTTGATACCTAACGCTATAAGGGTGTCATGGTGCGATCGCGTTTGAAACGGTTATTGCTTGACGAGATACCAAAGAAACGAGCTTTGGGAATGTAAGAAGTACGCGCGTGAGAATGAAATGAGCGAAATCTTGTATCAAGGAGTGCTGTCTAGTGATAGAAAGAACATGAAACGCGCGTTCGTCGAATATTATCAGGAGCTTTTCAGTTATCGCGCGCCAAGTTGACGGAGTTTGAAAGGCTTTACCTGCCGTTAATGACGAGGTTAGACGATGACCTTAAACAAAAACTAGGACAGCCAATACTCCTGTGCGAAGTTGAAAAAGAGAGCATCTGCAACCCGGAAAAACGCCTGGACCGGATGGTCCGGGAACGGAATGTTATAAATCCTACAAAGACCAAATTGCACCTTTATTGCTTCGTGAGTTTCAGTGAAGCGTACCTCCTTAAAAAGATACTACAACAAAATTTTGGCGCTCATTTTTTGGTCTATATGTGTTCAAAGGAGCAGTATTCTATCCAATACATCAATTTATTGTCAAAAAAGTCACGGAAAGGAATTTTAAAACGAATTAAACGACTAGCAAAGAGCACCTGGTAGTTGTCGCTAACGCCCCGTTCGTAATGCCCGTCTAGGAACCTTGAGAGGTAGTGATGGTAACTGTCTCGCCTCCGGCCACGACGAGAAAAGAGGGAAGGAGGAACTCCCCTCTTCCCGAGAATCTCTTTTGTGAGCCCCAGAAGTCGCTAATGTCCCTCTACAAGATTATAGAAGATTAACCCGTCACTGAAAATTCGAACAAAAGCAGCCGCTTCGGTTGGCTGGAACGACTAGGCCATCCTCTCGACGTCAGCCTCACGGTAGCTTTGCTCGTCCCGAGACGGACTACGTCACGATTACATTCAATGTCACGTGCTCTCCGCTGGCTGTTCTCCGAGTGCTTGCCAGAGTGGGCCGTTTATAACGAAAAATACAGCCATTAGGCTCAAAATAAAAACGTGCGATTGTCATTTACGGATATTGTGTATCATATTCCACCTATATTTGAACACGACGGGTATATTTCAAATTTCGTTGAAGTATCCCATTAAAGCTTTGCCTCCTTCCTTTCTATGCACCCATACGATTTTAATTCCCAAGTGTAAAGATCACGTGAAGCTCCGCCAAGTAGGATCCTATCGTTTTATAACACTGACCAATGTTGATTACAAAATTTTAATGAAGGTGTTAGCAGTACGGTTACAGAGCGTTATAAGTATTAAAGTCGGTCCGCATCAAACATGTTGTATCAAGGGAGAAGTATCGTCACTAATGTACATGTTGCGCATTCCATCTTAGAATGATGTGATGCAGTGGACCGAAGGGTCGCAGTGTTACAGATAGACCTCGAAAAAGCTTTTCATCGAATGTCCCACAATTTTATTTTATTGTTTTATTTTGAAGCATGTTAATTTGGAATCAGTTTTGTGCGATGGCGTGCGCATGGCATGCCGCAACTGTGCCACAAGTTTAGTTATCAACAAACGTGTTAGCGAACGGATTCGCCTTTTTTCATCAGTGCGACAAGATTGCCCGCTTTCGCCGCTGCTCTTTTGCATCTTCTTGGAGCCTTTTTGTTTAAGTGTTATACGCGATAGTGTATGTGAAAGGATTTAATTTACAAGCGATTGAAGTTCGTCTGCGCTGTCGTACGCGGATGACGTAGCTATTTCTTGTACCGACAAGGAATGTCGGAAAAGAGCCATCGAACGTTTTTTTGTGAAAACTCGTGTAGTTCAGTGAACTGTCACACGTGTACCGGTTTTTGGCACGGCGGCTGGCCGTCAGCGCCAATGGTGTTTGAACGTATTGTCTGGTCCGCCACGCCCGTGCGTTATCTTGGCGTGCCTTTTGGAGCACTACCGAGACAATGAGGAGTACTGGCGCGAGGAAACAGAAGCGTTGGGCTCAGGGGCGACAAATCGGGGGAAGCTGTTTGTCTATTTTTGCTCAAACCACAATAAACAAGTTTTTATTTTTTTTTATTGCGAATTTACGGTACGTATTACAGGTGCGGCATTGTTCACAACATAACATTTAACGTATGCACCGAGTGTTTTCGGTTTTTATGGAATTCAGTTTGGGAGCGAACTAGTCGGACAAATATTTTCCGCCGAGGCACAACGGGAGGTCTTGGCCTTTCTCATTTATTCATCAGGCAGCTCGTGAACAGGTTTATTTTCCTTCGACACCAAAGGGACCATTTTTACGTAACGTGATTCAAGTGAGGTTACGAGACGCGTTGCCCAATTTACTGTTGGCGTCGAGTGGCTTCTTCGGCCTGATTCGAGGGTATTTAAGCTAAAGTCATCGACGCATATTGGTTTTTAACAGCGCGGTTTTCGCTAAGAATATTTGTTAGGAATGCCCCGTAAACGGCTGTCGAGAGGTCTGACCGACTCGCTGTTTCCCGCTCTTTTGTACCGATCTTTGTACAGTGCCGCACCAGGACAAGACGTTTTAAAACGAGTCAAGAAAATGATAGTCCCCGCATGTGCAAAAACGTTTTTCTTTAACCTCCAGTGAAACGCTCCCTGTCAAAACCTGGTTAGTCCCCAAGGGCATACCAGTAGCATGGTCTGAAAACTGTTTGCTGTGTAAAATAGCCGAAACCATAGAACATGTATTCCTAAATTACATAAAATGCCGGGTGTTTTTTTTTTTTAGGCGGGGGGTGGGGGGGAACATCTTTTAGTCGAACTCTAAAAAGCGATCTCCCGTTAACGCCGTATGGCATACGGTACTTGCTTGTGGAAGGTGGAGGCATAGTTCCTTACGACATGTTTCTGCCCATTGCACTGCAGTCTGTGGCAGTGTCGTACGGCGGTACGGCACGCAGATGTTACGCATCCTATGCATAGGCATTTCGTTGAAAGCATGCGCTACCTGAAAGAAATTTACATATAAGGTGCAGCTGCCGCTTCCTGACTGGCTTCCACTAGTTGATAAGCTTGCAACCCTCAAAGATTTCTGACCATTTGAACTCTGTGTCAATTTCCTCATTAGCCAAGTTGGCTTATGTTTTAACCATTTATTGAAGAAGTAAACCTGTAGAACAAAAAACAAAAAAGGCAAGAGAAAAAAAGTGGCGTGGCCGCGAGGGTTCGACTCCCACCGCTGCCATATGTTTTGCCTTTGAGCTCGTTACCAAAGTACTTTAACCGCAGCACCGTACTTTTATACCATCCTAGTCGGTAGCCTGGCCGAGCAGTCTAAGACGGATTCGGCTTCCGACACTCATCGCTGACGTGCAAATCATGAGCTCGGGCGGAGCAAGTTTTACGGCAAACCTTAGCCGGGTTTCTTTTGTCCCAACTGCCCAGGAGTCTTCGCAGGACGACAGGATTATTTTGTTTACGTTGCCTTCAGGTAGATAGTCTTTCAACTCGATTTTTCTTCACGGAGACCCCTCAGCGAGACCGTACCATGTCGACGATATCGGCGAGAGCCTTGAGAGGCGTGGTTCACATGACGAAGGACGTTTGCTGGCCTTGGAGCGTTCCAGTTCAACCATGTGTGGATGCTCACCCTGCACAATGCCGCCGCAAAGGAAAAACTCGTCCGCATGGAAGAACTGAAGGTCAAGGGAAAAAATTGTCTCGTCATCGACCCAAACCGCAGCGAAAAGTCGTTTAAGGTGCATTGGATTCCTTGACGAAGAGGTGAAAAAAAGCATTTGAAAGTTACGGGAGGGTCAAGGCCATCGCGCGTGAAAGTTGGCGTCGGCCGGTGCACGAGAACAACGAGGACCGTCACCATGGTTCTCAGGAGGGCACAACAGTCGACGCCATTCCACACCAGCTGAATATTCTCGGGAATGCAGCGTTGGTCTCTACCCGAGGCCGACCACCAAGGTGCCTGCGCTGTAAGAAAGTGGGACACATGAGGAAATAGTGCAGGCCGGCGTTGTGCAACGTGTGTCACACCTTCGGACACGTGGAGGAGAATAGCGCCCAAACTTACGCAGCGAAAACAATACCTGCCAGTTTTGACGAGGATCTGGAGAACCTAATGGACCCAGATGAAATAGAGGAAACCATCGGTGAACCTGGAGCGACGGCTCAGGGTCCTCAAACGTTGCTGTTCTGTTCAGACAGAACATGAAAGGAAAAGGAGTCACCAACCGAAGCAGGTGATATGCAGACCGCTACCGGCGTCCCAGGTACAGCCGAAGTTGCTACTATCTTGAGGTTTCTTCGGATCCAAATAGAGAGCCGCGAGGAGAGTCAAGGAGGACTTCAGTGGTCTTCACCTGACTCACCACCAAGAGGACCGAAGGGGAACACGCCCTTCAAGCGCCCAGCACAGTCTTCCGTCGGCTCTCGCCCTCCCGACTTCATCGGTCGCACCGGAGCCCGGGTCATGCCCACTTTGTACCGGCACCGGACACCAATTGCAGGACTGCAATACCGACATATCTTCCGACACGAAACGAAACCGATTGAGAGCTGCAAGGTGTTGTTTCAGATGCGGCAAGGTCAACCACGTAGCCCGTAATTGCCGTACGTCGACACGATTGGTATGCGGTACCTGCAGCGGACGCCATATCACCATCCTCTGCGACATATGGCGCGTCCCTCAAGACGAGTCAAGACCGAGCTTCACCGGTGTCAGTGAATCACGTACAGACGAGAACCGAGGCCTTCCAAACAACGTGACCACTGCTCCCACTACCAGCA
Organism: Ixodes ricinus; assembly: GCA_037355805.1. NCBI lineage: Eukaryota > Metazoa > Arthropoda > Arachnida > Ixodida > Ixodidae > Ixodes > Ixodes ricinus. The sequence continues at coordinate 16,060 of JAZHYW010003767.1, read as the reverse complement.
CGGGAGTGTCATCGGTTTTGCTTCAAACCGCGAAGGCCTGGGCTACAGGCACCACCGACAGCGCACTCGTAAGGGTTCTGCTGGACACCGGAAGCCAGCGGACATTTATAAAACGAGAGGTCGTCGGAGAGGCTTCGGTGCCCAGTTCTCGGTACTGAAGAGCTTACCATCTACACATTCGGAAACACTAAACGCCCCACAAATTATTGCTGCCGCCGTGTCGAATTGACGCTACAGAGCCAATACAGCACAAGCAAGGTTACCGTGGAGGCGCTTGAAGTGTCCGAACTATGTACTGTAACGACACCGCCTCTCGACAACGATATCCTAAATCAGCTACATTCTGAAGGGCTGATTGTGGCTGACGTCGCCCCCCCTAGTTTACAGGCAGACACAGAGGTCGGTGTACTTATCGGCTCCGACGTCTACTGGAAGGTAGCAACTGGACAAATTCGCCGTCTAAGTGAGCATCTGACGGCAGTACATACCATCTTTGGGTGGATGGTACAAGGCCGCTACATGTGCCCAACGGGTGACCGAAGTAACACCACCGCCGTTTCAACAACCAGCTGTGAAACATCGCACTCCGAAATGCTACCTAATCCATCTGAGATGTGGCGACTGGACGCTATCGACATCTCCGACCTTCCCTCGTCGGACCCAGCAACTCACCCAGCGTTGCTTCAATTCAACGAACAGATCGTTAAAAGGCAAAACGGCAACGGCGCGCGCGTGTATGCGGGGGTTGTGTTCAGCGAGGCGTCGACGCTCTCTGACGCGTGTTGTTGTCCACGGTTTTATTCTATTCCTTTGCGAAACGAGGAAAATGTAGGTAAAAGAGAAATGGCAAATTTGACGAAGGCGAACCTCGTCGAAGCGCTTCACCAGAGAGGCGTATCAGTGCCATCCGGCTCGCCGAAGAAAGAACTCCTCGTTAAGTTGTACAGGCAGCACGTTTTGAACGACGATCGTTTCACATCGGGCGGCTACTCGAGCGACGAGGACGTCCGAGATACCTCCAAGGAACACGACGACAGCTACACGCTCCCGGAGGTGTCCGACAGCTTCACGCCGCTATCAGACGACGCCTTGTTTGCCAAGCCCAGCGACTTTGGTTTCCAGGCAGGCCCTGTTGTAGCCTCGACTCGGAGCCTGTACGAGAGGCAGCTTCAGCAGCTGCTGAACAACGGCAGCGTCCCGACCACTCCATCCGTCCCAACCGACGAGTTCTCTGCCACAGAGGAAGAGGAGCCTCAAGTCATCCCCGAGGACAACTCTGACGAAGAGGACGGTGGTACGCCGCTGCAGAAGGGACCCACGACATTCTTCCCTTTGAGTGCCCAGAGTGTCCGATTCAACCTGAGCAACAGCAACTTCCCCGGCGTGAACGAGGCCGTGCAGCCGAGTCGGCGTTCGTTCACCTACAGCACCCGCAGCAGCAGCCTTCCTCAGGCCGGTTCACCTGTCCATATGACGCTGCGTTCCAGAGCGGGAACACGTGGAGAGGACATGGCGGGCCACAGTGCGGCTACCACGCCGGCTGTTGGCAAGCAGCGGCGCATGTCCATGGCGGTCAAGGTGCTCATCGTGCTGGTGGTGATCACCGTGAACGTGTTCATCTACCTGCGAACGCCCGTCGAGCAGGGGTCGTTTAAAACAAACATCTTAATCAGTCGCTCCCGCATCGCTCCCATTAAACCAGTAACGCTACCCCGTTTGGAATTGCTAGCTTGCTTGCTACGAGCGCGTCTCTTTGACTACGTAAAGAAAACACTAAGGATCGCTCATCTGCAAGTTCAATTTTGGACTGACTCCGAAGTTGTCCTATGCTGGATTGCCGGTGACGCAACAAGATGGCAGCAGTTCGTGCGCAACCGTGTGATCGAAATCCAGCGCCTCACCGAAGGATTTCCTTGGACCCATTGCCCGAGCCACGATAACCCGGTAGAATGCATCCGCGTTCTGAGGGACAACGACGTGATCAGCGTTGTTTGGGGGAGCGCGACTCTGAGAAGATCAGCTCGGCTCCAAACTGCGTCGTGTGGAACGGCGGAGTGAAGCGGCGTTTAGAGGAGCCCGACCTGCTGCCCCCAAAGAAAAAGAAGCCCAAGGTTGCAGCTAGCATTGAACCCACCGTCAATCTGTTTCCAGCCGTCTTCGTTTCACTTAAGGTTTCCGTAGAGCCAAAGGTAAACCACAAGCGATCTCGAACATGAATCCCACTGGGACGAAATGGAAGCAGACGGTGCCCAGCGGAAAGAAGCAGACGACAGAGGGCAAGGAGAAGCAGACGACGGATTGCAGGGAGGAGCGGGAAACGAAGGACAGAGCGATGCAAACGAAGACGAGGCTTTTGCACCGGACGACTGTTCCACTCCCGTCTTACAAAAAATACTAATGGACAAGTCAGAACAGCCGCCGCCATCTTTAGAGAAATCACTGAAAGTTTGCAAGCTTCAGTTGCCTGGATTGGAACGTGCAGTTAAGGCTGAGAAAGAAGGAACAGATTTTAGGGCCGTGCCTCCGCCTCCCAGGATGACGCCTCGAGCTGAACAGAACAGCAAGGTTGTTGGGGAGCGATCTCATGAGAACGCGCTTGAGGACAATCGCGTATTGAGCAGGTGGAACACCCAAACCTTCAAGGCAGCTTGTGCGGTGAACTGCATTGAATCCTTTACAAACGTCGCAGCCGCGCTGATGTTTTTGCGGCGCTGTTAACGGGGTGACAATGCCAGTAATTTATCGACATGTTCGTCTACAAGAATGCTGCTTCGTCCAAATCGTTCGAGAAGAGCTTTTATGGCGAGGTCGTACCCTTCGTCCGAGAGCCTCACCCACTCGATTGCTTGTTTTGCCGGTCCGGTTAGATATGTCTGCAGATTACTTGAATTTCTCGATGCGTGGGAGGTCGACGTTGTCGTGGATTGTCGCTCGGAAGTGGTCCCAAAAGCCTGCCAGTCCCTTCAGGTTCCCCGGAAAAGAGGGTATCTGTAACTTCGGGAGGGCGACGGTGCGGGGTGTTTAGCGAGCAGGTGCGTAGGCCAGACCTCCTGTTCTGGCAGAAACTTGATCCCGGTCACCGAGGGTTGAACCGTTGTCCAATACTTGGGATGGATTGCTGGTGATGTGATTTTCGAGCTAGAGCACAACAAACTCAGGTGACGGTGTGACTGATGTTCATGTTGTACTCGAGCGTGCCAACAATCTCGTTCTTCGGGTCCTCGTCATCTACCAGGTCCTTGATCTCATTGTCTAAGTCTTTTCAGCTGCGCTTCCTTTGGCGAAAGAAATCGAGGTGTACTTGCAGGTCGGTGAAGTCGGGATCGGTGCCTCGCAGTAGATCGGTCTGTGCGTTGAGGGTGCGGGTGACGGCCAAACGAATGACTCCGCGCGTTCTCTTGATACGGTCCATGGATGTCGGTTATCGAGGTGCGGCAGGAGCGGTCCTTCAAAATATCCCGGGTTTCGGCACCAGTGTGTGAAGAAAGAACCAGAACCGCTCCGTACCGCTCGCATCCATTTATCTCAGAACGACAGATTCCCCGGGTGCAGTGGCGTAACTAGCAGGGGCAGGGGGTACAAGTGCCCCGGGCGCCACTTGGGCGGGGGCGCCGAGCCGAGTCCACCCAACATGTGCCCTATGGAAAAAAACGGCAGCGGGGCTACGCGAGGGGCGCGAAATTTCATTTGCCATGGGCTCTGAGGGGGCGAAATTTCATTTGCCATGGGCGCCGTCATATCTAGTTACGCCACTGCCCGGGTGCGCTGGCCCACGAGCTCGTGCTCTTATGGGCTCTCGTCTTCTTCTAATATTCAACAAGGCCCAAGCCTGTGCTCACTGCAGAACCCTTCGAGCAGAACAGTGAAGATCAGGTCATCGAGGGAACGCCTGCTGGGGGACAAGCCGACAAGGAGGCAGGTGAATCGGAAAAGCACGGTCAACCGCGAGACGCTGCGGCGCCCAAAGTTTCAGTGCAGTGCCACGAAAGTGAGGTTGAACCAGACGATGCAATGGAAGCTGAAAGTTGTCAAGCATACCGGGAGTCCGGCACAAAGAAAGGCGCTGTGAAGCGGCCGGGCCATCCATCTAAGGCCAACGCGTCGGAACAGCGTTTCCAGCTTGTGACCAGCAAACGCTGGAAAAAGACCGAGGGCCCGCAGCCGCCATTCCGACTGACGGAGGTCAGAGCGGCGGCTTTGGAGGACTTTGCTCTTCACGATGGATAGACAGCGGAACAGTGTGTTGATCAGCTTTCTAGATTGTGAACAAGAACTTTCGTGTGGTGAGCCTACCAGGCAATTTTCACTGGGACCAACTAGTCCCAGTTGCAACTGGTTTATGGAACAATTCCCAGTTGCAACTGGTCCCAGTTGGAGTTTTCCAACGGTCCCAGCTGGAATTGGTCCCAGTTACAACTGGTCCCAGTTGGAGTTGGTCTCAGTTACCGCTGGTGCCAACTCCGGCAACAATGAAACACGGCACAAAATGGAAGGTTGACAAGTCTTTATTGTCAAAAACTTAGAGAATAAAACTAAATAATAGGTTCGGTGACGTACACGCTCCGGGTTTAGCCACTTGCTTGCGACGACTGAATCGCTTTTTCAGAGGTAGTATTCGTGAGATGAAGGGAAGATCGGCCGCTGGCGTCTGTTAGTGAAGACGTCGTCAGCTTCTCTCCCCATCACGTGAAAAAAGGTGCTCACCGGTGTTCCCGCGTTGCGCAGGTGAAGTCCTGATAAGATGCGATAGCGCTCGCACCTTGCAATCCAACATTTCCAGTTGCTTGTGCCACAACAGTCGAACATTTTCAAGGTAGACCTCCCGTCATTTTGGCCATTGTGCTCTCCGCGGCGGTTTTCTCTTCCGTCCGGTCTTTCCTGGGTGCCCTCCAATCGCTGAACTGCATCTTTCCATCCTCAAAGTTCACCGCTGCCGCCATGGTGTGTACAGTTGGGTCCAAAGAAGCGCAGCTGTAGTTTCGACATTTTCATAACGACGCCAACTTTGGCGATGGCGACCCTTCTCTACCGCGTCGCGCCCGCGTCCGTCCGACTCCGGCGTCGCATAGGCAGCGCCATCTGTCGACAGCGCGTACCAACAACAACAACAAGTCCTAAAGCGAATTCCAGAGGAGGCAAACAGTGGATCGAAAACCACTGAGAGTAAGAAAAGACAAGAGCACTCCATAATGGACCCCATTACGAGCATGGAAATGAAGAGGCAAATAAAAAGGCTGAAAAACCGAAAGGCAACAGGAGCAGATGATATCCCCAACGAGTTCATCAAGGCACTAAAAAAAGAGGCACAAGACAGCCTCAGGACATGCTTTAATACAATACTCGAATCGAAGGAAATCCCGGAAAACTGGAAACAAGCAAAAGTAAAGCTAATACCCAAAGGAAAACAGGCAAACCCAAAAGACCTGGGAGCCTACAGACCAATATCAATCATAAGTAATGTCTGCAAGTTGTTCACCAGTATAATTAACTATAGACTGCAGAATATCTGTGAAAAAAATGCCATGTTAGTACAAGCTCAGAATGGATTCCGGCAAAACAGAAGAACAAGTGACAACTTATTCACTTTAACCCAGGCAATAGAATTAAAAAACACACAAAACTCCAAGCTGTACCTGGCGTTTCTGGATATGGAAAAAGCATACGACGCAGTACCACATCAGAGACTCTGGACAAAAATCAGAAAAAGTGGCATCGATGAGAACAGCGTGAAACTCCTGAAGGGCCTATACAGGGAATGTGAGGCCTGCTACACACTAGGAGAATACAATTCAAGACCAGTGCCGATCACTATTGGACTGAGGCAGGGGTGCCCCCTGTCACCAACACTGTTCAATGTATATATCAACGACCTCCTCGGGCGACTGGAGGAGGAGGGAGCCGGGCTGCGCCTCAGCACGATCACCAAGGATGGAGACGAAGACTACACACGCATCCCATGCCTGGCCTTTGCGGACGATGTGGTACTCATGGCGGAAACGGCAGCAGATATGCAACACCTGATGAACATCTGTACGGAAGAAGCATCGAGGGACAACTTTAAATTCAACGCCGAAAAGACACAGTGGATGAGCTTCAACACAGAAGGCGACCAGGACTTTTATTTGCAAAACCACATAGTCAAAAAAACAACCAGCTACAAGTACCTTGGTGTAACCATAACTAGTGATAAGGACTATCTGGCTCAACATGAAAGGAACATGGTAGCAAAATCAAACCAGTTGAAGGGGGCAGTGTGGCACCTTGCCAGACATTCATACAACAAGTATTCGGTGGGCAGGATTCTCTGGAAAACTCTAGCAGTCCCGGCTGTTACCTACGCCAATGACGCACTCACATACAGCACGGCCGGGATCAAAGGCCTGGACCGACACCAGTACGAGCTGGGGAGGTGGCTACTGGGAGGAAGCAGCTGCACGGCTAACACAGCAGTGACAGGTGAGATGGGTTGGTCCACGCACCAAAACAGAGAGGCCAGATCCAAGCTGCAGTACATGGGAAGACTGAAATTCCTTCCGGAAGAGAACTATGCACGAAGAATGTATTACCACATTAGATACAAGGGAACCAGAACAAATTGGATAAAGAAGCTAAAAGCCATAGACTCCGAGTACAGCGGGAATACCAACAGGCAACAGGCGACCACGGAGAGAGAATGGGCCAGAACAATTCGCAAAGAGGTGACACAGGCCGGAATCCAGCAGTGGCAGAGGGCGATCCAGAGGAAACAGAGCCTCGAGCTCTACCGAAGGCACAAGAGTGAGCCGGCTCCGTACCACCGATATAGGGGAGACAGAGCCAGCGCCCTGCTTTTTCAGGCGCGAACGGGCTGCCTCTTGACCCAGAGCCGGAAGTGCGAGCTGTACGGGGACGACCCAACCTGTCGACTCTGCGGAGAAGAAGACGAGACAATCGAGCACGTCGTCAGCCGATGCAGACGTCTCGTACACACCAGGAAAAACTCTCCAGGCGACAGCTTGGAACGTGCGCTGGGACTCGCGGATGCAGACGACGGCGCGCAGAGGGAAACGGAAAACACGGGGCGTCGCCTGGTGGTGTGGGAGAGACTTTGTCGCAACACGAAAACGGAAACTCAACGACCGTAGACTTCGAAGTGAATCTCCACTAAGTGAACACTTTATTTTATTTTACTATTGAACCAGAGGTATTCTTCCAGAGTACCCGCCCTGATCCAAAAGGGTCTTGGTTCACCTGACTGACTGCCGGCCGCCGTCGCACCCCGCGTGCGACGGCGGCCGATAAATTTATTTATTAAAAGAAAGAAAGAAAAAAAATACTGTAGGTATTTCAATAAATGTTTTAATACATTTTAATAATGCACTCAATGTTTATTTAGGTAAACACATTTTGTCACTAATTATATTTTCCAATTAAAAATAAATTACTTAGTTAATTAAAATTGTATTATTATTTTCATATATATATAAATGTACCCAGTAATTAAAAATTTCCTTATTTGTATAAATCTAAAAAATGTAAGTATTATTTAGTTTTCTTTATTAGCAAAGTCAATACACCCCCCCCCCCCCCAGCTTGACAAATATTGTTGCCCCGTGTGAACTGGGAAAGGGAAAACCATTTGAAGTCCGACTGGGAATTGCTCCGACCAGTTACTTCCCTAGCTGGTCCCAGTTCACTCCATTCCCAACTGGGGGTCAAACCAGTTGACTCCCAACTGGGAATGGTTCAAACCAGTTGACCCCTCAGCTGGTCCCAGTAGGACTCCTATTGGTCCCAGTTGATTCCCAGTTGGTCCCAGTTGGTACCAGTTAGTCCCAGTTAGTCCTAACAATTCCGTGATGTCAGACAGTGTGCTGTGCTCACATTCCCTTCGTGCAGCTATGGTTCTCAAGTTGGAGTGCTAAACTTATTCAGGCAATTGAAAGCAAAGACTTCAACTGATCTTCCAATGGCAAGGAAACACAGAAGCTACCTTCTCGCATCAGCTCTTCACCAGTATATTTTTTCATGCAGAGTGAGCACTGGGCGTCCACATTTCTTCTTTCTTCAATGTCACCAGACGTTTGTCCGATGTGATTCATGCAGCTCTGGAAGTAGAAATGAAAGATCATTGCTGAAGAGCTCACTCCGAAAAATTTTGTGAAGATATACTTTCTCTCAGGAAGCACGTTCTGTTGTACGAGCTTGTTTATCAGCTGCTGCAAATCAACGACCTGTGACCAGTTCATGCCTGTTCGAAGTATATGGTCAAGTATCATTATGTTTGCATCATCTACGCTGACTGTGCATGAGTCTAGAAACGGTGTACCAAATTCTGCATTAGAGAAAAAGAAATCTTCAGCGTCGGCTTCTTCGCAACTTTGCTGCTGCTCATTGCATGCCCCGATTTCGCAGGAGTCTTGTACGGCCGTGTTATCGAACTCATCTTCGACTGCACTGGCTTCGTGCACAGTAGCGTTTCCCTCCTCATCTTCAACAGAGTTTCTATCCAGAGCCGACACAGCCGGCGAAATTGGCACAGACGGCGAAGTTGGCAGAGGCTCTGCTCCGGGCCTACGCATTAGGCTCATCACGCAAATAGGATGCAGTACCTTTCGGGACAGGGCTCGTGGAGCCGGGCTCCATGTACTGCTTGTGTCGACGCTTACGTGGAGGCATCTCTAGAAGGCTGCCGAACACGTAGTCCACACAAAAGAAACAATCTCCGCACGTGGACCACACTCGCCATGACCGCAGCACGCAAGCTCTCGGATTGGGTTGTAGTCGGGCTTATGAACCAAACTAGCCGCTATGCACATGTTTATGTCGTGCTAGTGGTGCCGAAATTCGCTTTCATATTTATGGTGATTATAGCTCTCGGAACAAACAAAACTCATAAATAGTTTTGTAATAACAGTTCAACATATCAGGTGCCTAACTTCCCGTGTTTTATGCTTGCATACACGGTGGTCAAACAGCTCTTTTTGTATCGTAACCTTCCCGCCAGGTGTCGCAAGCTAGCCAAAACTAGAAATCATTCCAATCCATTGTTGAACTGCCTGGATGGCTTGTCTCGGCGATCTTGTATTGCAACATCCCTGTGGCACGTTTTCTTTGTTTCATTCCTATATCGCTTCACTTAATTATATTAACTTTTCATCAGTTCCATATAGTATTCTGAAGCTGTTTCATTTTCCGAGACGCACTGTAAGTGTGATATGTATGCCCTCGTTCGTTTTGCGACGGACAATGACAACCATCGGAAGTATGTGGTTCCTGTGTCCGACATCTACGATTTCCATCCACGGAACTACACGGACTTCGATAAAAAAAACGACATATAAGTGCTTCTGGAGTGATACAGTGGATGACCTAAACACCGGTCATTACACCATACAAATACTGCTACTAGCAGGAAAGAATTTTAGAACAATAGTTGCATGATGTGTACATTGAAAAGAAAGCACATGCGAGTGCTAGTCACCGTGAGGTCGGTCCGCCTTTAAGAAATAGACGTCACTTGTTCACGCTACAGATAGTTAATGAAGCCAATGCAGTACTGCTGACCTCTCGTCTTTAACGTGCCCACGCAGTAGCGAGACGCGAACGCACGCCGATGTGATGCTTAAACCGATCAAAACTGCAGCCCATATACACGTCTGCTACATTTTCCTAATCTAGTCATGAACGACATTTTCTTCGTTGTTTCCCAGAAAGTACGATGTACCTTTATGCTATTTATTTCAGTAAAATATTGTTTGGAAACTCCTTCGTGACTTAGATTAAAGCTCTAGATCAGCACTTTTTAGTACACCAGTGGTTTTGGAGAAATCTATTTTGTTCTTAGAGAAGAGCAGAAAAAACCGGCGATTACTTGCTCGCGCCAACAGTGTCGCGCTCTGTGCATATTGCATTGTTGATCCCCAAATTTCCCCACACAGAGACCGAAGAACATTTGAAAGAAATAGCTGGAGTCAAAAAGGAGAAGCAGGAACTGTATATTTTTGCTTTTTAATTTATAACAAACTGAACATACGTTTCGTGATCAAATTTTAGTCTAAGAGTTTTTCTGCTCTTAGACCGTTCCACATTGCTCTCAAGCTTAAAATTTGAATGATATATGTTGAACAATGTGCATACTTATTCTAGAAGGGCCTAAAGAAGAAGAAAAACAATGAGGCATTGGCAAAGAAGTGCCAGTTTCATTCAATTCTAAGCCAGCACCTGACACATGCCAAGAAGATGGTGAAGCCAACTTCAAAAGCACCTGAAGTAAGCAGTTCTAATGTGCTACCAAGAGCTATAGAGCCAAAGCACCAAAAATAAATTATAAAATTATTTTGTTCTCTTTGATGGCAATTCTTTTAATCTTGATTACAGCAAAAAAAGCCAAGACCCATTGTCCACACGTCTGATTCAGACAATGACGACAAGGTTATGCCAGGTGCTGAGGCCCGCATGTAAGTGAAGCTGGCCAAGAAGGATCCTAACTTTTGACAAATGCGGTTCATGCAGTCGGAGAAAAAAAGCAACATTGCGCGAGCAGATTGCATTCCTCAAAAAAGTTGGATGAGAAGAGTTTTGCATGTAAGCTTACAAGTGGCTCTTGATACTCAATTGTGGGCAATTTTTATAGTGAGAACTATTCAGCCACTCTTCATTGCAGAATATGTGGGAATTGTTTAGTGCAAACAAATGCAAATACCTTTCTATTTTACAGTGCAGCCTGTCTTGGAAAAGATTGCAGACCGTAAGGAAGGTATACTTAATACTGATTTTTAATTAAGCATGCACTATATTGGTACATTATTTTGTAAAGTAAAGTAAATTTTGTAAAGTAACCTCACCACGTACGAAGCACTCACAGGGCGAATGCACCCGCCCGGTTCGGAAGGCCCGTGGATCTCAACAATGGCAATGATATATCGGGTGTCCGCGAGAAAAACCGAATCCTGCTTTTCGCACCGCAAACATCAACTAGGCATCTCGGAGAGCTCAAGCTCCGTCAGAATGTAGCCCCGTCTGTTTGAGCAAGTTGCCAAACTTTCAACACTCACAATTACCGGAATAAAATGTTAGAAACGAAAGACTGTTTTCGTCTAGGAAGGAATGCCGTACTAAGACTTTTTTGCTGGCGACGCATATGCAGCGGTTGATGCTGCGTCTGCACGATGTCCAGTTTATTTTTGCGGTGCGAAAAACGGGGTTCGGATTTCTTGCGGACATCCGGTATGTTGTACTGAGTTATACATCTGAGGGCTCTGCAAGTGAATTTATAGCGCATTTTCAGGCAGTGTCTGTTTTATTTGCTGTTTTAATTGTATTTAAAGTATGTTTCTTTCTTATTTTAGAGACGGCACACCTACAGCCAGTGGCATCTCTGCAGCCAGAGAGACATTCAGAGGCAGTGGCACTGCGACAGCTAGGGGGACCTTCACAGCCAGAAGTGCAGAAGGCACAACCCCAGCCGGAGGCACAACGCCAGCCAGAGGCACAACCCCAGCCAGAGGCGCCACCACATCCAGAGGCACTACGAGCGAATTTCTCTTTTCTGAGTGACGGGCGTGTAAGTCTACTACAACCTCATACAACTTCATATAATTGACATGTATCTGCTTCTTGCTCAAATGCATAAATTATTAGATTAATAACCCTCCTACTTCCTTTAAAAGACAACTTGACTGAATTTGTATGACAATTTGCTAGTTATTAGGCCTACTGAAAATAAGGTATTCATTTTCAAGAATCTAGCTGGACCTTTATATTGGTTCAAATCAAACCTGATGCCATTTAGAGTATAGATCAGCAAGCTGTCATCACTAATTTAGGAGCTGAGTAGACAAACTGACCATGAAGTATGCTGTGCAAAGCTTCGCTTATACTTCAGGCATTTTATCCCAAAATGTTTATAAAATACTGGACCTGTCTGAAACTAAACTTGTGCCTCTTCACTGCTAGTTGAAGTGCCCCTTATCACAATGCTTTAATCTTTATTATTTGCACTTTCAGTATTCTGCTGGCTAAACTGAATGGAACTTTACCAGTGTAGTAGACCCGAGTCGAGGGGTGTACTGAGGGTTTATTCCAATACAGCAGGTCGGAGGGACATGACCAGCTGCCTGGATTCCAGCTCGCCGAAGAACGGAATGCACGAGCTCCCGTGTCCGAGCTCGTGCTCTGCTGACCAAGACGACGATCGTCTTTTGCAGTCACCACATTTCCTTCCCTCTTAGGAAGGCTTGTAACGGTCCGGCTTGAGGCGGCTGCGGGTCGGATATCTCCTACTGGAGTCTGGCTGCAGCGGAGACCCCGAAGGAACTTGTGTGTCGGTGGCCTCCTGCTGGGTGTAAACCTGAGAAGGCCCTGGCACATCCATTGGGAAGATTGAAGTGTCGGGATCGTCATACGTCAACCTTGGTTTCAGGTGATCTGCATGGACCCGACGGGTTTTGTGATCTTCATCTGAAACTTCGTAGATGACGTTGCCAATTCTTTTTGTGACAACGCCTTTTATCCAGTGTTGTTTGTAAAGAGGATGTTTCACCCACACTTTCTGCTTGGTTGTGAAGGTAGGGGTTCCCTCGTCTTTCTTTGCCGTTCTGGCATGGGTCCGTACCTTGGTAGGCTTCAATAAGTCGAGAACCGTCCGGTAGGGCCTGCTCGTGAGCAGTTGACACGGGGGTTCTCCCGTTGAGGTGTGGGGGGTGATCCGGTACTTGAGCAAGAAGTCTCGGATGGCTGCCTTCCTCTCTCTTCCGGAGGAACGCCGAAGAGCAGTCTTCAACGTCTTCACAAAATTCTCTGCTTGTCCGTTGGACTTGGGGTGATACGGCGGGGTAAAGAGATGAGTAATTCCGCCGCTGTCCATGAATTCTTTAAATTCCGAGCTGATGAACTGTCGCCCATTATCGGTGACAAGTTGTTGTGGCAGGCCTTGACGAGAGAAAATCTCCTGCAAAGCGTCGATGGTATCTGCCGCTGTTATGGATTTCATCGGCATAACCTCGGGCCATTTGCTGAATGCATCTATGACAATGAGATAGCTCTGCTGATCTAACTGTGCAAAGTCAGCATGAAGCCTCTGCCACGGTAGTTCCGGAGCTTCCCAGCGGTGAAGAGGGACGTGTGGTTTGTTGTCACAAACACTGCCGCAGGGCTCGCATTGCTGCGTCGTGCGCTCAATGTCTCTGTCGATGTGTGGCCACCACACGTACGACCGTGCCAACATCTTCATTTTTGTTTGTCCCACGTGTCCTTCATGAAGAAGTTCCATTACTTGGTGCTGGAACTTGCGTGGAACTACGGTTCGCGAATTCCATAGGATGCAACCGTTGAGGATGGTTAATTCCGATCTCTGTCTATGGAATGGCGTGAGGTCGGAGTCCGTCACCTTTTCTGGCCAGCCCTGACTGATGTACCGCTGTACTTGGGAGAGGACAGGATCTGACGCAGTTTCCGTGGCGATGTCCTTTGCCTTCACTGGTAACTTACACAAACTCTGGGCGTGGAGCGCAAAGACATGTTCTGTATCACAGGAGATGGTGAAAACTCCGCTTGCCATTTCCTTGTCGAAGTCCTCGTCGGGACCTTGTGCGAAACGCGAAAGTCCATCAGCGTTTCCGAACTTTGCCGTTGGCACGTACTCAATTGTGTAGCTGTAGTTCATTAGTATGAGGGCCCAACGCTGGAGTCTGTTCGCCGATGTCACGGGGATTCCCTTCATGGGGCCAAAGATGGTTGTCAGAGGTTTGTGGTCAGTATAGAGCACAAACTTGCGTCCCCAAAGGTACTGGTGAAATTTGCGGACTCCAAAGATGATGGCAAGTGCTTCCTTTTCTATTTGTGCATAAGCACGCTCTGATGAATTCAGTGTCTTGGAAGCATGTGCTATGGGGCGTTCCTTGCCATTGATCTTGTGGTATATCACCGCGCCCACGCCTTCCGACGATGCATCCGCCGCGAGGTAAATTGGCAGATCAGGGTTGAAGTGGACTAGGGCCTCCGTAGCCGTCAGTTGTTGTTTGATGTTTTCAAACGCATCTACGCACTCGGAGCTCCATTGCCAGGCGGTGTCTTTTCTCAGTAGCTTGTTCAGCGGCGCACATTTGTCAGCAAGGTTCGGAAGGAACTTGCTGTAATGCTGCACCATGCCGAGGAGAGATCTTAGCTGGCTGATGTTCTTGGGCTCTGGCATATTCAGGATAGCCGAGACCTTGTTCATGGAAGGCGTGAAGCCGTCGGCGGAAACGACTTGCCCGAGGTACTCGACCTTTTCTTGAAGGAAGGCGCATTTTTCCCTCTTGAGCGTGAAGCCGTATTCCTGTAGCCGCTGGAGTACTTGTTGAAGATTGCGGAGGTGTTCAGGAGTATCTCTTCCAGTGACGATGATGTCATCGAGGTAACAGGCAACGCCTTCGAGCCCTGCAGTTACCTGGTCCATCGTGCGCTGGAACACTGCTGGGGCGGAGGCGACTCCAAAGGGCATCCGGTTGAATCGGAATAGACCTTTGTGCGTGTTGATCACGAGAGCCGTTCTTGCCTCTTCATCGAGTTCCAGCTGGAGATACGCTTCTGACAAGTCCAGCTTCGTGAATTTGTTGCCTCCATTTAGTTTAGTGAAAAGTTCTTCTGGACGTGGCAGTGGGTACTGGGTTATGTCGAGCTGAGGGTTCACGGTGACACTGAAGTCACCACAGACTCGAACCGAACCATCCGACTTTGGGACGACCACAATCGGAGTGGCCCACTGCGAGAAGTCCACGGGTGTAAGAACGTTGTTCTTGACTTGCTTGGCCAAGTCTTTCTCTACTGCTTCTCGCGTAGCAAACGGTATTGGGCGGGGCTTGAAGAACTTTGGTTTCGTGTCAGGCTTGAACTGAAGTTGGACCTTGAGTTTAGTGCAACAGCCCAAGTCGCCGGAGAACAAGGTCGGAAATGTTGCCAACATTGTCTGAAGCGAATCTTCGACTTCCAGTTCCACAGATCGAATAAACAATTTGTTTAGGTCGATCTTCAGCCTGTGGATCCACGTCCTTCCTAGCAGGTTGGTGTGTCGCTTGTCAGTCACTAATGCTTCTAGCTCTTCGGAGCGTTTTCCAAGCGTGACCTGAAGCAAGCACCGTCCCTGGACCGTGATTTTCTTCTGGTTGAAGCAGAAGAGGTTGTAGTCGCATTTCTGCAAGCTGGGCTTCCCTATCTTCCGCCACGTGCCAGTGTCTAGGAGTGTCAGCTTAGATCCTGTGTCGACCTGCAACCTTACGGGTGTTCCTTGAATATTGCAAGTGACAAATTCGCCATCTGATTCTGGAGTGACGAATACGTTGGTGATTGTTTTCACCTTTTCCTTTTTCTTGCCAGCTGTCTTGTGACGCTCCGCTGATCGACATACTTTCGCAATGTGGCCTCGTTTGCCACACGCATTGCACGACTCAGTTCGGAAGCGGCAGGAACTCTCCGAATGGTTGGTGTTGCCGCATCGGAAACACTTGACAGGCGCAGAAGTGGACGGCTTCACCTTTTCAACGAGCAGCGCAGCGTGGTCTCCCCGGTCTAGGCGTCGGGACTCTGCTTCGGCGGTGAGGGTTGACTCGGCCAAGCGAAGTGCGACGTCCAGAGTGAGGTCCTTCTCGAGCACCAGACGTGCCCGGACGCGCGTGTCACGGAGACCCACGATGAATGCCGTCAAAAGGGAGGAACTTCTGGCGTCGGCTTCAGATTCATAGTCGCAGTTAATGAGGATTGATCTAAGCCGCGTTATGAAGTCTTTGATTGTCTCATTTTCTTCCTGGCGAGCCGAAAACAACTTCGCCCGTTCGAATTCCTTGAATTTCTTAGGTGCGAAATGTTCTTCGAGCTTTGTGAGCAACTCTTGATACGGTGTCTCCAGAAAGCTCCGTGGCTGGATTAGGGAGTAGAGCAGCTTGAATGTCTCGGGACCAATTGAAGCGATCAATAAGTTTCTTTTGTCCGCGTCGGCAGTGACCTTAGCGACGTCGAGACAAGCTTGAAACCTTATCTGATAAAGCTTCCAGTTCTCCTTTTCGGCGTCGAATGTCCCGGGACCATGGAAGCGGTGGGTCTG
>JAZHYW010003766.1:0-20609 GCA_037355805.1 Ixodes ricinus | reverse complement strand
GCATCTAAAGCTTTGGAGAAGATACTTTATCAACGTCTAGTTGATTTTTCAAATAAGTGGGACCTCGTAACTTTATCGCAGTTCGGTTTCAGGAAGAACTGTTCAACTGAAACTGCACTTCTTAATCAAAAAGAGTATATTTTGGAAAATTTTGAGAACAAAAAATTTGTTTTAGGGGTTTTTCTAGACTTTACAAAGGCGTTTGACTGCCTTAGTCATGTGGTTCTACTTAAAAAGCTTGAAGCGTATGGCATCCGCGGACAAGCTTTGCTACTTTTACAGTCCTACCTAGAATATCGCCAACAGTATGTAAATGTAAACGGTTATTCATCCACTGTAAGGTTCATCACGTCAGGGGTCCCACAGGGGAGCATATTGGGACCTTTTCTATTTAATTTATACATTAATGATATCGTTAACGTAAGTAAGCACGCAAAATTCGTGATCTACGCGGATGATACGAGCGTATTTTTTTCTTCCGATACTTGCGACGATTTAATCGATAGGGCAAATCTGACTTTATCAAAGATAAAAAGTTGGGAAGATAGCAACTCCTTGAAAATCAATATTCATAAAACAAAAGCTGTGATTTTTCGTCCAAAAAACAAGCCCGTGGTGCTGTCTAAAGCACTCACTTTTAGCTCTACTCCAATCGAAATTGTTAGTTGTTTTAAAACTCTTGGAGTCATTTTTAGTGAGGGTATGTCTTGGGATAGCCATATAAATTATCTTATTCCAAAGCTAGCTCGAGTAGTGGGGATTATAAATCGATACAGATCTGTGTTACCAACATATGTTAAATTATTGCTTTATAAATCATTATTTTTCTCTCACTTAACGTATTGCCACCTTGTTTGGGGAACGTCAACATTTACCAATATTGAAAAACTTTTTATGTTGCAAAAGAAAATATTGAGATGTATATGTAACGTGCCACGCGATTTTCATACCGCTGATTTATTTAAGAACTTTCAAATAATCACTATTCACAAATTATATCAGTATCGGCTTTCTACTAGTTTTAAAAGTGAAAAAACAAGAGGTACATGTGTTTTGGAAAACCTTGCGTCGCTGAGGAAAACTTCTCCTCCGTATCCTACCCGTAACCCAGAGAAATGGAAGATGGTCACGCAGCGAACAAATTATGGCTCTCAAATGTTAAGCTCCACACTCCCGCATTTGTTAAACAGCCTTAACAGCAATAACATTGATCTAGAAAGTTTAACCTTTAGAGACTTGCGCTTATTGTATGCTTGTACGTGATCTTTTTCTCTCTTAACATTCGTAAAAGGTGTTCTTAGTTTTGTAGTTTTGTGCACAGATTTCTTACATTATTGCATCTAGCACGCTATTATGATGCTTTTTGTTTGTTTTCCCGCGCGCTTCCTTCTGTCCATTGTAGGGGCCCAGGGACTCGTCAAGCTGCTTACTGCAGCTTTTTTCCTTGGGCCCCACCATCATAAAGGATGGAAAAATAAAGCATTATTATTATTATTAAATATCACAGTGGAGGAGATGCCAGCTCCTCCGCGTACGGGCAGCCGTCGATGAAGCTTCGTGGCGCGAGCGTGCTCGTGCACGCTGGTTCTTCGCCGTAGGGTCTCGAGCAAGGAGGCCAATGAAGACAGCGGCCGTCTTGTAAACGGCACCTTGTTGGAAGGCCGGAGCCGGGCGACCATCTTGCGCGCTGACTATATTCCATTCATCCCTAAGCTGACACTGCGGTGGAAGCTACGTCCTCAATGGACCAGTCATACATCCCTCTTTCGTTACGTGATCACGCTCCCGCTCATACACACTTGCCGAGAACTGGGTCAGGTGATGAAAGGAAGGCGGCTGATTTGTTCGGCAAGCACATAGTTCCCCCTGCCGTCTCAGCTTAGGGGTGAACGGGGCATAGGGCAGCACGTCTCAATGCAATGAAATTTCGTAAAGTCCAAAACTGGGTACAGCAAAGCGACCGGCCAAGGGGAAAAGATCAGAAGGTTTGAAATGCCACGTCTCAATGCAATGAAATTTCGTACAGTCCAAAACCGGGTACAGCAGAGCGACCGGCCAAGGGGAAAAGATCAGAAGGTTTGAAAAGCCACGTCTTGCAGGGCAGACTGGTAAAGTGGACGATCGCGAGCATTGGAACACTGTGAAGAACCTCAGGAGCTTATTTACTGTCCTGAAAGAAATGAAGGAACACAAGCATGGGAACACTGCAAGAATCTCAGAAGCTTACATGCTGCCCTGAAAAAACTAAACAAGCATGAGCGGAAGAACGTCGTGACAAACCGCAGGGGCTCTTTTTCTGCCCAGGAAAGAGTTAAACAGTCTAGAGAACGGGATGGTCAGACGCATCAAAATATAGTAGCGACCGACGCACCAAAATGTAGTGGTAGCTGACGCACCAAAATGTGTGATTCTCTGATGTTGAGGCGATCATCTTGGTGGTTCGACGATCAGGCTGCTACTTGGTGGCAGGACACATCCAGGAAGGGCCGGTAGAGCGGCAGGGCTGGGATGCCCTGATGGGTGGCGATGCAGAGGTGATTGACCTTTAGGTTTAGGTTTAATGAATCATAGAGCAGAACATCAAAGCTGAAGAACACGACCGGCGAAAGAGGCGCGAGTTCAGGCTCGAGCTGACACTTGTAACAACACAAATAGTGCCCGTGACGACGCAACAATCTAGTAAGAGTAAAGCTATACGCACTACGTCGTGCACTTCGACCGGAAATGGCTATACGCACTATGCGGAGAGCATATGCCATTTGGGTCACCATTTTCGGACGGCGCGTGTATCACTGGTGAGCGCAATAACCCCAACCCCCACCGGCCCGCATTCACGCCACTTCGCTGTGACAGTGTGCAACTGCTAATTACAAAACTTAACCCGTCCAGCCGGCAACCCGAGCCCCGCTGTCCCCGACTGCACCTCCGGAACAAAAGTCGTACACCATTTAGTTCTGCAAAGTCTCGTCAAAAACAATCGTTCTTTTTTTTCAGTGTTAATCATAAAAAATAAATGTTGCAAATATCGCCAAATGCCCAACAACAACAAAAAAAATGTTATAGAAAAAAAAAGTAGGCCCATCGAGGATCGAACCCGCGTCCACTTGCGTAGGAAGCGGACACCTTAACCCCTATTTTTTTTTCTTTTTTACCTGATTTTTTTACACACAAACACACATATTTACATTACAAACACATGGTTACATGACAGATATATACAAATGAGGAAGAAATATGAAATCGTCATCCCTTCCATGGCTGACGTTGACTCTTCAAAATTCTTTTAAACTTTCGAGCGGTTCAATTCTAGGTAACCAATCAGGTACGGTGCTATGCCGCCGCTTCGGAAACTCGTAACCATTCGTTTTATACGAGTTTCGCGTAGTGCGTGCGGCAATTTCCGGTCGAGGTGCACGACGTGTGCGTATCGCTTTACTCATCTAGTAAAAGCCAATTACTACAATGCCACTGAACTGAAACCCGCTACTTCACGCGCTACGTACGTAGAGCCGGGAGATCACAACCACGACGGGTGCAGCTCAGAAATCCAACCACTCCGAGATTGAGGAAAACAGTACGGGCGGACAGAGTCGCATACCTATGAGCATGTTTACCCTGTCGATCCTGGGTCTCAGTGTTCAATGGTTCAATACGATCAGATATGCAACTAGTCATTTTGTTTCACACTCTTGCGACCGAGTAAGACCGAGAGAGACAAAGACCGGTTTTTAAGCCTTTTGCGACTTCTTAGGACCGGATGCGCTAGAGCGGAGCTGGTCCTGAGAGATCGCAAGGGGCTTAAAAACCGGTCTGGTCTCTCTCTCGGTCTTACTCGGTCGCAAGAGTGTGAACGGGCGTTAAATGCGGCAAAAACAATATCCTTACCTCATTTCGGCAAACACTCACGACAGAACAAACGAGTCGTTCGTTGTTGTTGATGCCAAGCCAGGCCCAGCTGTTGAGAACCGGTGTTGCTGCTCGCGCCGACAAAATGTGTATTCCACCAATTTACGCGAATTACCCAACAGATGTGAACTTGGCGGATCCTAAAGGATCACGAAAGCTAAGGAAGAACATAATTTATAGTCTTTATGCAGTTATCTAAGTTACTAATATCATTTACGACTGCCTGCACGTGAACATTAGATTCGAAAGTGACCACCCCTCGGTCGTCACCTGAAGAGAGGTGGTCATTCCACAGCGGTTGAAAGTCGTCACTTCGCCCAAAGGCTAGTCACTCGCCCTTTCGGGTAGTCAAAGCCTCCAAACTGCCATTTTGACTACCCAGTGTAGTCATTTTTTCCTAGAGTGTAGGCGCTTAAGTGTTTTTGTCGCGCATACAAGAATCATTGGTAACATTGTTATGCCCATATTATGTTGGTGGATCAGTGTAAAGAATAAGAGCACCGCGCAAAAGCCATCGAGTTTTCGGTGTTCATTTTGATTTTAATCTTGGTGTTAACGGTACATATTGTGCGGAAGAGGCCGGTATAATCTAAAGTCTAGCCATGTAACGCGATTTTTTTCCTCGATACAAGGTCAGGTAGGCACAATGTAACCAACGTAGGGTTCATTTTGTACAGATAAACAATAGTGTCTTTAACAAATACGGTAAACCAAAACCAGGAAGTACTCTATTCTAAATCCCACAAGTCATGTAACAATGTATAGTTTCCAGTAAATCTCGTCTTATTGCCGCCTCTACAAGGTAAAACCAGAACACATTGATTTTAATTAGTTGAACAAAAAGTTGAACAAATTGTTTTTGAGCTATTGTCGGTTTCTGAACGCAGTTTTACACACAAACCTCTGATGCAGATTTCTCGTTTACCAGGCTCAATTTTGCGTTTTGGCAAGAGATGAGATGATGATTGTATTTTTATAATACACACCACACGCAAAAAACTAAGGATAAAACTAATACAAAAAATTGCTTGCGTTTCACCTATCAAGTGGGAGGCAACACCACCAAAGCAAAGATCAATGCAATTCAAAACGTTTAACGAAACTTATTTTTTTTCATCTGAATTTTCCAATCCTTTTTTCTTATTACTTTTACAATGCCTTCACCCGCCTAGTTAAGTGTTTTGCAGAAATAAAAATACGCATTTCATAGGCCGTCCCTGCAAACTATGAGCTGTGAGAAATTTCTATGCAGATTTATTATGTGTCTATTTTTTATTCTAAACCATTTATTAAGAATGTAGAGGAAGAAAAATGAATTGCCAGAATGAAAACAACAACAACAACAAAAAACATAGGCGCGCTTCTCACTTTTGCTGTAGCTGTGCTTGCACAGATTGCTTCGCCTCGATCTGTCACGAATCCCGTAATTTATAAAACATATTTCCCCAACAAGGATAAAGTCCAAGCTGCGCAAATAAATCTGACAAGTGAATAATGAACGCGCTTAAAACGAAATACCAAAGGCAAATCGTTCGTGAAGTTCAGTTTTGTGCTTGCTTGCACAGCTGCACTAAGCTTCACGAACAGAAATCGACTGTGCCTGAGAGCGCTTTCTTTAATTCCTCATACTGTGACCGGCTATTGCAAATAAAATAACATAAAAATGAGATTAAACATACGGTTAACGTTAACAAAAACAATAAACACGTAGCTGCGAATGGAAGGCAGACATATTTACTATAACTCGATTTCACCCCAAATAACCTTAAGCCGGGGCTAGACTGCTTATACGTCATACAAAATACAGTCTGCAAACATATTCGAACGCAAGTCATCACAAGATCCGTGCTTTGAATGCCGCATGGCAACGAGTTCAGGGAGACACTAGGGCCGAGTTCCAAAATTTACTCGATCTTACTCCAGGGTAAGGGTTTTGTACCCTTGGCGTTCTAAAACCTACCCGCGTCCAGCGTTTTTCAATCTGTGCTGTCACGTGATACGATCCGCCGGAGTAACTCGGATCCATTTGGGTAAGATTTGGAACACAGCCTAGGTACTCGGCATTCGAACTACTGGTATCGCGGTGACTGATGTCTGTAGACCGTCTTTTGTATGATGTATAAGCAGTGTTACCCTACACGGGCAACGTTACTATAATTAGAAATGAGTAAGTAATTAGTTGCCTTACTGTGTCCGCTTTCCTTTTTTTAAGTAGAGAGATTCTTTTGAGCGTTACCTATAGGTAATGGCTTCTCGTCGACTGTGCTCCGTTTCGCCTTTCGTCTGGCCACGGTGGAGGTTGCGGGCCATCCGAGGCGATCCAGCTCTGTGTACGTGACGGCGCTTCCTTTCGAAGGTGACGGGAAACTGACCTGACACTGCCTTCGGTTGGCTCCGATGGCTCTTGGCGTGTACTGCGGCTGGACGTGGGGAGAGGCGGAGTATTATAGTGTTGTTGTGGATTTGGGCAGTATGACACGTGATCTACACGTGACTTGACCCATCTGTGTAAACCTAAAAAGAAACAAGTCTGAAACGGATTTCGGCAGCCAGTCTTGAAGATGGTCTCTGTCAGGCCGAAATGTCGACTCACCAAATGCTTTAAAACACCAACAATGCTTCGAAGTGCGGCTTCATTACTTTATACGCTTCGGCATCCTAGGCTATATTTTCTTTATACATGCATATATCATTTCATCTCAAATCGTGCAGGCCAAGAAAAAAAAAACTCGAATTTTTAATTACGCTGTAAATAATATATGTTATGGCGTCGTCCCTAGAAACACAGTTGCCACAAACCGCAAGTTCGTCGGATTTTTTGTTCTCGACTTATGAAGCTTAAAAGAGGCCGCGGCGGAAAGCAGTGCTTTTCACATCCGTCGTGGGTGGAATGTTTCACTCAATCTTCCGCCGTGAATTTTCAGTCTAAATTATATTAACTTTTTTAACCACTCTGTGAGTGCAGTTAAGATGCTCTAATGCCATAAAATAATTTTTGGCGTTTTGCTTATTTTTGTTTTTCAAAAATGTCAAAACCGCCTTTTCGGTTAATTATTGATGAATTTTGTCAATTAGATACTTGTGTTTTACTTGGGTCACATCGACATTTCTTATGTCGATAGAGAGCCCAAGACACGTTCGTTTTGTATATTATAAAATCAATTAGTTGTTTAAAAGTACCTTTGCAGTACGTTGCCATTACTTTTATGCAAAAAACCAAGAAATATACTTTGAAACCGACTAAAAAATCAGTGTTTTATTTCTTATTTTTTGCTAGAATTTATATATGGTAGTCGTTTACTAGAAAAATAAGTCGAGAAAATGTGTATAGCCTCAATATCTTAAAAAAAAGTGTTCGTTTTGCAAGACCCGAGTCAGACATACCGACGAGTATGTTTCTTTGAATTGTGAAAAAAGTTTTGTTGCATTTGTGCTTGCGTCTTGAAATCAAACGTAGACGCCATCTTTTGGTATTGAATAATTTTTTTTATTTTGGTAAGAGCGGGAAACCACGAGCAACATATCTAATCAAATCAGCAGGCTATAGTAGACTTTCAATATCAAAGAGGCACGGACACTGTATTGTTTTAATTTATAAAACACTCAGTGTAAACTAGGATAACTAGCTATTATCTGTCATATTACTAAAACATAGAAAGTCACAACATTATTGATACGTTATATACAGTTCTTTCTGAAACCAAGCGCTAGGGTGTGTTCACCGCACATCGCACAGATCGGCAGCTCTTGACGGCACGGTATTTTACTTCCGTAATACACAAAGGTGAGGACACAGAAACAGTCCAAAACACACGAAGAGACACGGCACATTCTTCGAAGAGAGCACATGAAACAAGTTCGATGTAACTGTCAATTAGTTCGGGGCTTTTGGCAGTGTCTATACAAGCTGTCAACAGTTGCACTGTTGAGTCTGCCGGCACGTACTCACTGATGGTTAGCATCCATTCGGGGCATAAATCAGTACGTGTTATCATTTTATGCCATAGTCTTAGCACATATGTTCGGTTACTCTGGTGTTTCACGAACCTTTTCTAAGACGACGGTGAAGCTGCCTTCCTCCTTCCTCCACACCTGTACGTGAGGATCGAATTCCCCTTGGAGGACTTTCCTTCTCCCACTCTTTTTATTTGATTCCTGGAAACAGGTTAACTCCTCTTGGCATATCGATAGTAGAATGATTCTCTTGATTAGAATGATTCCCTTGATTTTCTGGCTGAGCGCTTTAACGAAGCTTTGTTCGTTTGTTATAGAATTCAACTCTGTAGTTGACAAGTTATGAATTGATGCATGGTGCTTGAGCACGCCACCCACACCGTCGCACGCGCTTTTTCCGTGCCCTGGCGCTGTGTATATCCATTTGGTGGCAACATTCTTCTTAAACTTGTACACCTGGTGCCTGTTTTGAAGTGGCTTGGAGCGCCGCCCGAAACATAAACGACATATTACAAAACAGCGCAAAAAGGACCGAACACAAAGTGCTTGCGCGTGCCACTGTGCGCGCGTGAAAGTTCTAGTAAACCTTTGATTGTTAGTCAGCGTATGTCCTGTGTCCTTCTTCTACCTTGTGTCCCGTCTTTTTTGCGCTGTTTTGTAATATGTCGTTCAACCAACCAGCCCATCAAGCTATCCTGTTACTTAACATAAACGAGCTCAGAAAAAATAGGTAGAAGTTCCTTCAGCTGCCCTTTGATGATGTTCAGTGTAAATACCGCATGTGCCGAGTCATGCAAATGTCGTCGCTTACAACACCAAAGCTTAGTGTTCCTTGCTTGGTCGTAGCAACGCAAGTAAAGATAGACACCATCTTGTTTTTCCAATGATATCCCTATAGGGCGCGTTGGATCACAACACTCCATTTTCAGCAAAATCGATGTGCTAAATCACAGTACCTGATCTTACAGGCGTTTTCTCGAACCATATAGCTTTTATTTGAGCGCACTGTATGTAATTGTGGGGAATATACTTTTTCACTCACTTTTCGAACTCGTTGAGGAGTGCCTTGGCTCCAAAATGTTTTTTAACCAACTCGCCGCCACACTCCCGCAAGGCCTTCTCCAGTTCGTCTTCGAGTTGGACTTCCGGCATAGCAAGGGATACATACTTCTTGTTGAAGCAGACTTCGCGTGCCAGCTGGAAACAGTCTTTTGAAGGGTTTTCACACAGGAACAGTTTCTGAACGTCTTATTCAAAAGTCACAAACCGTCCAGTTGTATTCGAGATGGAAGTAAGGCAGAGCGAAAAGTTAGCGCTGCAAACGCATACGCATTCTTCGTGAACTGGGCATTTTTTTACCCACTTGGGACGAAGAAAATAGGAATTCGTTAAGCCGATCTTTGATTCCGGGTGGGCTCTTTGAATTCTCTATAGGTTTCCCTAATGGTTCGTGTCAAAAACCGCTTAGTGACAAATGCTTCTTGACCGTCAATAAAAATCCGCACAACGTGTTTCTTCTTAGGGCTTTGCCTCGTGCAGTCATTGCATCAGATGTCTAATAAGAAAGCGCCAGTGCGATATCCTTTTCGTCTAGAGGATGACCCTCATACGGGTCAGCTGCCGCCAGAACTCCCATTCCTTTGTTCAGCTTCCTCGACGTATACAAAGTGTGCATCGTGGCTTCGGGGATACTTTTCAAAATATCTTTCTTTGAAATATGAGATGGCAAGAGGAATAGGAGGCGGTAGCGTTCTTGCTGTGACGTGCACTTGGCATAGGCAACACGCAAATTGCTCATCCATTCTTCGCACGAGGAACATGGCTCCTCTGATCCGCATCTATGGGTGCTTCGTAGACATCGCTTAAGTGTCTTACATAGCTATTAAGCGCTGTGACACTGACCCACCCATGATTGTGCATGTTCGTGATCACGTGTACGAGTGAGTGAATGCAACGATGTGCAATGTGTGTGGAAGTGATGTGTATCTTTCATCTAGCACTGATACAGTGCTAGCTGAAAGATAACTTTTGTACTTTCTTGTTTTGTGGGGTGCCTTTGGCAAGGGCTTTGTGATACTTCAGAGCCACCCGCTTCTTGCTTGTGCTGCTGTGACTCTGACGCACTTGTAATCCTTCCTTTTTCCCTTTTTTTTCCTCATTTTTTTAAATTTTCTTTATGCCATCACAGCTCTCCGCTTTCCACTATCAAGTTACGGAGTCCCCGGCGCCGTTTCTAAGGCTGCCAATCCCTCCACTGCCTTCATTTTTTTTGTCTCTCTCTCAGTACTTATGGTATTGGAGGCACTGCAGTTGTAGGAACTCTTCCACGAGTAAAATTAGAAAGAGCGCCGTTTTGTCGCTGGGGCCCTTCATCTTCGTCTCCTTCACAGGCAGATTGGCCAGACGCTGACTGGATGCAAATCGAGCGTTACGTGCGCTGCGTGGTGGTTCCTTCTTACCTACGGATATGTCCGTAATGACGTCAAGGTCACGTGATACGCATTTCTCTGATCTGTGGACCTGAGGCCAGATTCACGAAGAGTTTCTTAGGCTACGATAACTTAGCTAAGAGGTTCGTAAGTTACGGACATGTGGAGAAGTCGGCATTCGCGAACGCGTTCTTTAAGCCAGAGGAGGAAAGTGACGTTCCCGTATGCGAGAGCGGGCTGTTACTAAGGCGACAGCGTCTCCGGCAAAACGAACAACCAACCGGAAAGCTCGACATGCTTCGGAGCACGTGGAATTTGAAAAGCGACAAACGCAGGTGGCTTTTCCGCAGAGGAAGATTGGACCGGCATCGCGCAGCTCCCCGAACTGCTTTAGCTCGACAGTGTTTACGCATCGTCGAGTCGGAATAAAAAACACAGACTAATAACAAAGTATAAGTACCATATGTTGCGAAGGTAATCCATACGACGTTTATTTGAGCTCTATATAACACACACAAAAATTGTAGAGCCCATTCACTTCACGTGAAGATGGAGGACCAGCGAAGCTGTTATCTTTACGACAACTTTACAACTATACGACATCTATACGATTTACATATGATTGCAATGAGACACGGACACGACTTCATTATTTAATATTTATTTCTTAGTGACTGAAGTGCTCATTGCCTCATAGTCACTTATGGGCAAGTTCTAAACCAAAGTTTTCGAGGCACACTTCGAGGACAGTTTTTTCCCTATTGAGCCGAAGTCTCTTTTTCAACATCGAGGAAGCGAAAGGAAAGAAGGCTAGATCGGCGCGTTCTGCCATCAGCCTGGTCACAGCGCACTCTTAGCTAAGATAAGTCGGTGACCGTAGATCATAACAAGGGATCAGGACCTCACTATCTAGTAATGCCAAGGAAGGCTGACTCACGCGGGTTTCCCCCTCTTTTATTTATACTTATCACCACCCAATCGGAACGAAAGAGCGCCGTTTAACCGGGAGTTCTTTGTTAACATCCATGGACGCATTTTTTTTCCAGATCCTAGCACATAACAGCTTCGCTGCAAAAGGAGAACGAATCGATGAGAGCTGTCTCTTTTCGACGGGAGCGTTCGCCACCGCTGCCTCTGAAAGCAAGGTGATAACAAGGGGGAGAGACCGACCTCTTAACCAAAGATTGAGGTCAGCGATCAAACTATTCATAAGGGAAGGGTCACAAGGGTCGCGCGGGCAAATTCAATTCGGCAAGGCAGTCCATCGTAGGTAGACGGTCTTGGCCAGGGACCGTCGGAGCAACGCTGCGTCGGAGTGCCTGCTAAGCCTAGTATTGGGCTAGCCCTTGGCGGTCGCTTGGTCAGTGGGATCGTTGCTGTGGTAGCTTTTTGCGGATAAGTATCTGTGGATCCAGCGTTACTCTCCGTCGGGGTCAGTTTCGAGTACTTTGTTCTTGCTGCTCGATGTCAGTGCGCGCCTGAATAAATGTCCGCTGGTCGTCGTAACGAGCAACTGAGCGACGCTGTCGGCCATGCTGATTTGATCAAAAGAAGTCCGAAAGGCACCTCAGGAGCTGTTGTAAAGTTCTGGCGTAACTCGGGCAAAACTTGCGAGCATTTCGCTTCGTGAATACGGATGTGCGTACGTTTTGTCGTACGCACTTTTTTGTCATACGATCGTTTCGTGAATCTGGCCACTGGTTCCCTCAATTTGTCCGCCGTGTGATGGACTCCAGATTGGCAGTCGTACTGCACTTGCACACTTTCTCATCTTCAGCGGGGACACGCGATACGCCCACTGGGGCCGACAAACTTTCGCTCGTCGAAGCACACACGCCGCACAATTATACTTTTGCTCTACTACCTTGCACATAACTTTGTTTGGTTGGGACGGTGCGCCGAACTTGATCGCGGTGTATCAGACCGGCGCATGAAAGAAAACATTGCGAGCTTCTACTAGTGGTGGCTTTTCGTGTTCGTTTTCTGTTTGACCGCTGCTCGAGTACACCTGATCTAATCGAAGTTTTGCATAAGATAGCGAGACAATAGGAGCACACGGGAAAAACAAAACGATATGTTGATATGAACACAATAAGGCGCAGTCGATATGCGGGTCAAAGCGTGTGAGCACCGTAAACAGCGGCACCGAATAAGCCCCGGTCGCACTGCTAATTCGTCGTACAAAAGACAGTCTGCAGACAGTGTCGGAGGCGTGTTTAATTCTTGCATGACGTTTTTACGACCCTGTCATGCAAGAACTGTCTCCAGACATTTTCGAAGCGTATATATATTTATGTACAGGGTGTCCTCAAAAAATATTTACATGTTTTTTTCAACGCAAGGATAAACTATACTCGTAAGCAGGTATAAAATATACTATTTTTTACATCAATGAACCTCTCGGATTAATTTGACTTATTTCTTAAGGTAGCGTCTATTGTGTACCCAAGTTTTAGAGCGCAGCTCTTAGGCGCCCGTTTCCTGGTTGAGCAGCGTCGCTGTCGCCGTAACCGCGCGTTGCATTATGGGACGTTTCCCATAATGACGTCACCCTGGTGACGTCACACGGGCATATCCTCCCCTTTCCTCCTCCTCCTCCTCCTCAAGAGCTGCGCTCTAATTCGGCATTACAGAGAATTGTAAACGTCTTTCATTTTTTTGAAACATCTGACTGTGTCTGCGTACTTTTCTGACACCACAGCACGGGAGTTCGACGTCAAGAAAGCGGAGCATATGCTACGTGAGGTAAGCCTAAACGATGGAAGTGATGAAAGAGCCAGAATGATTTAAAACACAATATCAGTATGCTCGAAAAGTGTCGTCTCTAACTGTGGGCCATACGAATGCGCGTGCAAAATTCACATCCCCGCTTGATTTGGCGAAATGTTGAGTCCGAATGTGACATCCCTATAAGAATGCCGAAGCCAAAACTATTTCATTTGTGAAAATGTAAAACGGTCGCTTGCCAAAGAAAATAAATGAAAAATTGTCTAGTTATTGAATACTTAGCAATACTTAGCGCAATTTGGTCACCATGTTGCTTGTTATTGCCTGTATTTAGCAGAAACACCCTCAGCAGGCCGCCTCTTCTGGTTTGGGTTGAGATTGTAAACGCCTTGTAAAGCATTCCGGGGAAATGAAGCAAATGCAGACGAGGGCTGTGGCTTCTCAAGCGTGTTGCGATGTATGATGCAAAACCGTGACAACCCAGAATTAAAAAAAAGTGGTTGAAATAATAAAACAGAACATAGAAAAACCTCTTACCTGGACCCGGAAACAGGAAATCTATTGAGTTCCGATATCTGAGATCGTTGGATTCCGTCTGTGTGGCAGTGGAGATCTTGGTACGCTTGGGCTTTCTCCACAGAAGTTTTCTTATATACCAAGATCAATTTTATTATATTCCAACATCATCACGCGTAAACAGTGCCTTTTTATTTTGTGTTAAAAATTGGGCTGTGTGGATGTTTAGACGGCCTGAATGTAGTCAGTGGTCAATATCTGGCAGCTTCTATCTGAGCTTTAGATAAGCAATTTGGCGAGAGCAGAACGAATCTTAACCCGAAGTCTTCGACGAATATTACGAAATGGTGATTGCATCAGCGCACGTCGGTACGATGCTCATTAAGATCGACATGGGCAGGGACAGGGATCGAACCTGAGATCCCTGGGTTCCGCAGCGAGAGCTTTTGCTTCACGCTGCGCATTCAGGTAATGTCACGAACAATAATTTTGTCCGTTTTTCTTACAGAATCAAGAATGGCGACGTCGGAACAACATGGACTCAATCCTAGAGACGTACCAGTGGCCTGAGGTGACCTCTACAGTTTGATTTCGACAGTTTTTGTGTAGTGAGAGTGCGTAAAAACTAATGAGTAAAGAAATGTTTTCAGAAACTCAGAGTTCACCCTCTTTTTATACTCAATGGTGTGTTTATAGCTTGCAGACAATGTATGGGTAGATAAAACTGAAGTAACATAACAACCTGATTTGTCTCGTCAACAGTGACAGACAATAGACATCGCACTTGGAGATATTGGCTGTCGTAGAAAGAACACCGTCAACATTTGTAATCTAGTACTGAAGTAAACAAAACGAGCTGACTGGCTTCATTATTTAGAAACATGCAGCAGTAATTGACGAAGCTTTGATTAACGCCAAATTATATTATAGAGCGCGGAATAATTAAATCTGGAGGGTCTAATGTTATTTTCTCGTATGGGTGGACTCCAACAATACTGAAGAAACAACTAGGTAGGCGTGATAACTGCTGAATTACGTCATCCTTTCAATAGATATTTTTGTCTGATTTTGAAATATCACCTCTTTTGGAGTGCTGCCCTCTTTAGCTTCTACCTTCCGACTTAATGTCAATGCTGGTATAAATGGAACATTAACATAGCACGTTGAAACTATGTGGAAGGTGTAAGTTACCGAGCTGTTTGGCCTTACGGCCTAGCTCTTTTGCGGTAAAAAAAGGAAAGTGAAAACGAAACCTTGAAGTTTGAATGTCAGAAATTTTTGAAGACGACCGGGCTTAATATTGACTGCTGCACCCAGGAGATGCCGCCACATGGCCATTTTGATTATCAGTCACGATGATGTTAAAAAGATTTCCGTAAATCTATAGATAAATGTCTAAAGTTAAACATGGTCACCAAAGTTATCGTTTCAGGTCGCAATAAAAGATGAACTCATTGTTACAAAGAGGAAGCTTTATCGCAACAGCCCTCGTTTGTGTTTCATATAAATTATTAAGTACTTCAATCGGTCTGTTCGATGTTTTGACAGGGTTAAGACGTACATCCCGGAGAAATTTACTGGTATTTCACCTTATTATTAAGCGCGCCAGCATAGCTCGCTTGATACGCTGTGCTTTGATGCATGTATCGCCTCTTGTAGAAGCGACATAAGTTTAAGTAAGGTTGTGTCAGCTTATCTCTCTGCAAAGCGTTCGCAGTGCCAAAGTTTGTTTTTGTAGTCATAATGAGAGCGGACTTGTATCGTATTACATCCGGTGAGACCGACTATAGTCACTACAGGAAGTGCCGGACCGTCAGAACGCGGTCATTGACTTCCATTGTGCTTTGACCGCGCGGTCACTCTCAAAGCTCACGAGACGACAATGT
Source organism: Ixodes ricinus (assembly GCA_037355805.1). Taxonomy (NCBI): domain Eukaryota; kingdom Metazoa; phylum Arthropoda; class Arachnida; order Ixodida; family Ixodidae; genus Ixodes; species Ixodes ricinus. The sequence continues at coordinate 5,191 of JAZHYW010003766.1, read as the reverse complement.
GTCATAGAAGGTAGGAAGTTCGCCCCGGGGCGGGACAACCGAAACACACTGCCATTCTCTGCTGTCAGTGAGCATACAGCACATCCATACAGTACATGCTTTACGGAAATTTTACTTGTTCAATTGCTGGTGCTGACTTTTAGGGCACAGCTCTTAGGCACCCGTTTCCGCGTTTAGCGGCGTCGCAGTCGCCGTCGGCGTAACCGCCCCGCTAAATTTAGCGGGGAATTGAATTGGTGTTGGGGAATGGTGAATGGCAGCCAACATCTCCAATTCTTTTTTCGTCATTTAATAAAGAAGAAGAATCGGTGTTGAGGTCACGTGACGTCAATTTTCCGCTAAATCTAGCGGATAAACTGTATTTGTGACGTGACACGAAGTCACGTGACGTCATGTTCCCCGCTAAAATTAGTGGGGAAACTGAATTGGTGTTGAGGTCACGTGGCGTTTAATTTTCCAGCTAAATTTAGCGTGGAATCTATGGGAGGAGGAGGTGGAGGAGGAGGAGGGGGAGGCTACGGTGGAGGAGAGGAGAAGGAATAGGAGGGGAGAGGAGGACAGGTGGAAGAGGAGGAGAAGGAAGAGGAGGAGGAGGAGGAGGGGAGGGTACTGAGGAGGAGAAGGGGTATACCCTCCCCTCCTCGTCCGCAAGAGCTGCGCCCTAATTTCGCATTACAGAGATTTGTAAACGGCTTTCATTTTTTGTTGTTGTTCGTAATAGGTTGGTTCTAAAGTCTGAGTCTCGATTAGTCATGTTCGCTCTCTTTCCCTTTGTCTCTCTCTCTCTCTCTTTCTAAAGACTGATGGTGGAGGCAGATTTGTAGAAACCACAGAGGGGATTATCTATGAATGCGATAGCATTTATCGTTGCACACACGTGCAGGTGTTCGGTTTCTAGCTATATTTAGCGGGGAACCTGAATTGGTCAATAGGTCACGTGACGTAAATTTTCCGCTAAATTTGGCAGAAAAACTAGATTGTCCAAATTCCTGCTAAATTTAGCGGGGAACATGAATTGGTGCGTAGGTCTCGTGAAGTCAATTTCCCGCTAAAGTTAGCGGAAAATTGATTACATTAGAGGCGACATACATAGGTAGAAATCTGTGATGAGTAACGTAATAATGCTATCACAGTAAAAGCACCTCGATTATTACGCATTTTGTATACTGCAAGTAGTACACACTAAACATTTTCACATCTTTATAGGTGTAAATGGGCTGTCCTAGAACTAACTTTTATAGGTGTAGCGATACACCGTAAAAAAGGTGTACTCCTCACACCCTTAAAAAATGTGTGATTTTTTAACACCTTTACTAAAAGGTGGGATACTGTAATAGAAGATTTTAATAAAGGTGTAAAACCACAGTACACCTACTCGTAAAGCTGTAATTACAACAGTACATTTTTTTTGTTATGGTGTACACTGTGGCCCGGGACCCCAAAAAATGACTGAGCGAACAAACTGCGCAAACGAATCACCCAAGCAGCACGGTGATACTTGGCCGGTGTCGTGGCAATGTCGCCACGTCCCGACATCTGGCAGGTATCGGCGTACCGCCGTTGCGCCATCGGAGTATCGGCGGAATATCATGCGGGTACTGCCTACGTCGGACTGTCGCGACCAGGTATCGGCCAGATGTCGCACATGCATCTGCTCTGTATCGGCCGGACGTTGCCTAAAGCTCTCAATTTCTATCGGCAATATCGGCAGTATTGGCTTCGCAGGCATACATGTCGCTTCGCACGCACACATGAACAAACGGAATTGTTTTCAATCTCTCACAGAAGTTTATTAATCTACTATCATTACACACAGCTTGTTCTCGACAGATTTACTAAAGAGGTTCTTCTCTGTAGAATGGAAAGTAAAGTATTAAATAAAATAACACTGTTTTCATGCCAAGCAATATTTATAAATCAAACACGCAGGACCGTGAAAATTAGAAAGTTTTAGTAGATCATTCCTATGACTCCGTCAACAATACCCGATACTCCGCCGCCTCCTTTGTGCATTACGTTGTATCAATATCGGGTGTATCTAAAATATCGGAACGATATAGTCAAACTCTCTATTGAGACGGAAGCAGGACTACTATAAGAAGCATGCTTGCCGTGTACTTGTCATTAAACAGCGTTATTACGTAATTCGTGAAAGATGCATAATCCAACTTGGGCAGCACAGAGCAACCAAAACACAAAGTCGAGAAAGAAGATCAGTCACCGATGAAAAGTTATTTGTCCAAGCGCGTCCAACAAACACAGCACAATATTTCCACGGACTACGGCGAAGAAAGCGGCCATTACCGAAAGTTTGCATGAAAGCATTCAGGCCGTTCACGACCAAAACCACGGTCGCGACTGCAACGCAAGAAAGGCAGAACACCAAAGAGCACATTCGGAAACTGCGGACCTACGTGGCTTCCCCTATCCATCGCCACAACTTGGCATATGGCGAAAACTACGGCCCCAGTGAGCCCATCAGCGCGTCAGAGACAAATTATCGTCCAAGCGGTTGTGTCGTACGGAGAGTGGTCACGTGTTTCGCTCCATCCTTCTGGTTTGCTTGAAGCGGTTGTCGCGCTCGCTCACAGCCTCACGGAAACAAAAAAGAAGGTTGTAAGTCTTAAAGAGACACTGACACCCCCAAAAATTTGTTGTTTTTTATTTTTTGCCAGGCGATTCATCATAGTGTCAGAAGAGTACCCAATCAATATTTTGCTACAGCGTCACGTATAATATATACAAAGTAAAAATAAAAAAGGCCCGCAATTACTTGAAACCGGAACCGAAACTGGACTGGGGAGGAAGACGAAATAGGAGAAAGTTAGCAAAAATCACGTGGCTGCATTAATGTCGAGAGTTGGGCTAGTTGGTATTCGTTGATCATAATGTAAAAACAGCGCAAACAAACACAAACGAAGGAGAAGAAACTTTTTTTTTAATTGACGTTTTTGCAATTTTTAAGAAGTCGCAAAAAATGGGTGTCATGTTTTTCCGTCTATTTTTAGCATTGAGTGCGTGCCTTCGATGACCCAGGACTTTGATTATTTTTGGGGGTTGTGTCTAAACTATAGAAAACGGCACGTGACCACGGAGAAGAGACTGAGTGCGACTCAACACAGCCAATTCTCGATCGGCAATTTTCGGACGAAAAAAAAAACGAATTTCAAGTCGGAAATTATGTTTCGGCAGTTGGGCTCTCAAATGTCATGTACAAATCAAAACCTTGGCGAGCAGAAATACCCTGTCAGTGTCCCTTTAACAAAAGGCGAGGTCGAAGGGAAATAGACAATGCCGCTAAGCTCCTTTTGCTTGCTTTGTTCGTCCTTCTCGGGCTAAGATTAAGCTGATTCCGTTTCGCTTATTTTTTTTTTCAACCTCCGTTTTGAGGTGGTCAAGATATCCGAATACCTGACCAGCATAGCCGATTCACAAACGACAATCCCCACACTCAACGAAAATCGGCGGCCTTTACTTTATGTCAGGATGGCGTCGGCGCGACTCATCCGATACTTCACAGATTACGACTGGATTAAAATGGTGCCGTCAGAATCTTTCTGATTTGACGCTGCCCGTGGCAGTGACAACACAGGAGGAGGCGGCTGTGTGAACGACGCCTTGCGCTGATGAGCGGGGTTTGATTCGCATATTTGCCACGCCGACGCTGCTGTCAAGGTGTTGTGGGGTGGTGAAGGATTGATTGCTTTGATCCTTGAACCTAGAGCACAGCCAAGGAAGGCTATTAAATGTGAGATTGCACTAATGTAATCTATACGTATCAATCTGAGGCGATCATGACAAACTTTGGCTAACACGATAAACAGAGAGGAGGAGGAGGAGGGAGGACTACTACTACTACTACTACTACTGCTACTACTACTACTACTACTACTACTACTACTTATTTTTTATTTTTATTGTTTATAAATACTGTCAGCCTTCTCTCGAAGGCTATTACAGGAGAGGAAAAATAAAAGGGAAAAACATACAATCTTAACGTTTAACAGCAATAAGGACACACAAAATACTATTACATTTTCAAATAACAATAATCAACCACAATTTCTTTTAATTTGAAAACAGCTCTTCCAAGGAAGACTCAAAATGAGACGCGTCTAATAAATTTATGACACACTCCGGGAGACTATTCCATTCTTCAATTGTTTGCACGAAAAAAGAGTATTTAAAGACGTCTATTCTACTAGAATAAGGTTGGACCGTTTTCGTATGATTTAGTCTTCTTGATCGCTTATGCACTTCTTTCAGATACAATGCTGGGTCAATTTTTAATTGTCCGTTATAGAGGGAAAAAACAACTTCAACCTTGCAATCTTCCGTCTAGTTTCTAGTGGCTGCAAGCCGCACTCATGCAACATTCTAGTTACAGAGTCTGTTCTTTATACCTAGAAAGAATACAACGCACAGCCAACCTTTGAATCTTTTCCAATTTTTCTTTGTCAACTTTTTTGTTGGGACTCCATACCACACTGGCATACTCCAAAATAGGACGTACCATCGTTTTATAGGCAGTCAACTTTGCGTCTCTAGTAGCATCTTTTAATTTCCGTCGTATAAAACCAAGACTCCGATAGGCCGAAGAGCAAACATTTTCAATATGGGCCCGCCACTGTAGATCATTTGAGATCGTGACACCAAGGTACTTGAAACTGTCCACATTATTCAAATTCACATCCCCCATATTGTAGGAAAATTTTAAAACCTTCCTCTTGTTTGTTATGTGCATGTATGCCGACTTACGAAAATGTATCTGCATTTTCCAATCATCACACCACTGCCTTAATATTTCCAAATTCATATTTAAGTTCAATTGATCGACGGAATTGTTTACGGGAGCATAAAGTAAGCAGTCATCTGCAAAGAGCTTCAGTTTAGTTGGAGCTTGAATATAAGTAGCGATATCATTTATATAGATCAAAAACAACAACGGACCCAGGACTGAGCCCTGAGGGACTCCTGAGGACACAGGTAATGGCGCAGATAGACTTCCATTAATTTCAACTCTTTGACTTCGATTTGATAGATAGGCTTCAATCCAATTAATAATAATAGAACCTAGACCTAGTGCTTTCAATTTCCATATCAGTTTTCCATGTGGTATACGGTCAAACGCCTTTGAAAAATCGATGCAAATAACATCTACCTGTTGCTTATTATTAAGGGCAAAAGATTA